>LUCM01011805.1:70340-112123 GCA_008360955.1 Fasciolopsis buskii
GGATGACACTGTGTCACGAGACAGTCAATTCCGTTTAGCGATTACGTATAAACAACTTCGGACTTGCCAGACCAAAAGGAGTTTATGTATGTTGCCACACCGCCTCCGGTCTTCTTTTCGAAACTCTGTCCTGCCGATGAAATCTGAAGCTGTCCATCGGCACGAATGAATCGGCGATACCCGGGTTCAGCCACGATTCCTGTATGCAGATGATACATGTGTGAACATGGGTAGGTGATTGAAGTGCAAGGGATAGATCCGACATTTTCGTAAACAGAGAGCGATGTTGGTACTCAGTAATGCCGGAATGGACATCTTGGTCGGAAGGGTGCATTAAAGAGCTGCCTGCCAGGCAGCACATAGCTCGTACCTATGAATCAAAGCACCTGTATTGGAACCATGGTTTGTATGTTATCGTGCTTTTGCCACGAAGAAAGTCTTGGATAACATTGACTGTTCAAACATTCAAATGAGTTACGGATTATATTTTTTCTAGTACACGAGAAGCGACTTACAATTAGAGGGATAAACCCCTTGGTCATTATACATACTGCTTAGGTGTGACGGTGTATCGAAGAACATCCAAGCGAGAAGCAATTGCTTGATGTGCTTTGAAAAAGGCAGGTTGTAAATGATGGTTAATGCAGAAAGCGGAAATGTGTCCGAAAGCTTTGCGGTCCATTGAAAAAAGATCGGCGTATAGAAGTACTATGTCTGTGGTTGAAAACCTGAAAGGGAAAGCTGGCAAGTAGAATACGACACCGCCGTTGAAAAATAAGAGCAGTAGAGGACAAGTAAAACGAGTTTGGAAGACTAAGAGCACAAAATAAAGTCGATAAAAAAGAAACAGTGAACCAACTGTCTATCGATGGGCAAGCGACTGCAAATCGGAGGTAAGATCAAGATCGTTAGTCACCTGGATGACTTTACGTTGGATCCGGTCGGGAAGAGACGAGGGAAACGAAGCTCCACCCCATACATGGATGCAGTAGGCAATTCCTGGATCAATTTGAGCTTCGTAAAGCAAAAGTTGCTAGAGAATTAAAAGTAAATGTCTGTCAAAGAGTAAAGACAAGAGCAGATATCCACGACGACTAAAAAGGGGAGAGGACAAATGGAGTTAGTCTAAGGGAAGACAAGAAGACTAGTTAAAGATGAAACTGGGAAAAAAGAATGTTGTTTTAGAAGCATCAAATAGTACACAATTTGTGAAACTCCCTTTAACGAATTGTCCAAGAAGAGAATTGGGAAATCAACGAGGATAAAGGGATTTCGATTAACATCGTAGGTGGTATAGCGAGAGCTGAGATAAGAAAACGAGTGTTGTAGAGTAGTACCACCGGAAAAGGGATGCATGGAGCTGTATGTAATAAATCACTGATTATAGCCCAAAATTGACATCATTTTTCCTGCATCTGGACCGTTTGACGTATGTAATTTTGCTACCATCGATTTTCCCACTTGTTTTTTTATCCTACCGGCAGTACTTAAACACATCTAACCGGTCATCGCGATCCAACCGTAACTGCTGTAAACAGATCACACTAGTGCTAAAGACGACATGTGATTTAAGCACACTCGTTAGATCGGACTGTTATCGGAATAGTAATAAGTCGTTAATGTTGATCTGTGAAAACAGCATCATCTTTTTGTTACATGCCCAACACAAGAGCGTCGTGGGGGGACAGGCCTCTTAGCTGCTGGTGCCAACTGCACGAGAAAACGGGGGGCCGGCAACTATGAGTTTGAAATTTGTAGTGGGGCAGAGCTACAAAATGGTCACCATTGGTCGGTTGTCGTCTACTACCAAGGTGACCAACTGATATGTGACTCGAACCTTTGAAATTGTTCGGATGGCGTACATTAAACCCACTGGATCACCGTCAGTCAAAGAGAACTATTGAATGCTTCCAGACTATAACCTTCAGTGCCCATCAAACCAACGGGTGGAACAGGCAAATGTGACCCGAGGAATCAAAGTTACGAAGAATCGTTCCGAACAATATTTCAGTGGGTGGGATGTTTCTTGGTTCTAATCATCTGAGAGTTGTTCCGGTGTCGCAAGGTTCATCGCATGTATAAAATATTATCGTGATTATGGACTGCAATAAAATTGGGAAAACTGGTCGTTGTCTCTGACGTGAAAATCGATCATCTAAGTCCCGCATGTGTTTCCGTCACTTATTAGCTCCTGCCTATTGTTTAGATATTATATACATATATATATATATATATATATATTTAGAGTTGAGAAGGCGTACACTGAGTTAATGCGTTTATCGTGACGTTTCGATCCAAACTAGGACTCGTTGTCAAACGTGAATGATATATATATATATACTAATTATGAGGCAACCAAACGGGAGCATAGAGACAACCGTCTACAGAAAACCGACGACGACGGACCGCACACTCAATTTCAAAAGCAACCATCCAACCTGCCACCTAAAGAGATGTGTGCGTACCTTGTTCCATCGAGCAGACACACTGCAGTACACAGCACCTACGGGAACAAGAGCAATCTAGGTTGTTCATGTTATTTGCGGTCAATGGATATCCAAAGTCTTTCACCAACGCCTGTATTCGCAGAAAGCAGAAAGCAAACACTAGGAGGACCAGATCGATCATCATCATCGTTCAGCGTTAAACAGCAAGGCAAGCCTCACTGACCGCTGCCTTTCCACCNTTGATTCTAGAAGGTATAGAACGAAAAGCTGATCGTGTAGAAATATGAGAGCGACACTTTAAAAGATCGTTGTGTAGAGGATGCGTGGGATCTGTAGGAATTTTGTGAGCAAATTTCTCACATGCTGCTAAGTGCTGATTACATAGATTGAAGGACAACTCACTTAGTGGTATGGAAGACAGTTAATAACTGATAGTCCCGGCGAACAGTTTTAAAATGGTTTCTAATTAAACCTGGACATATAACTGGAGAACAGTAATGAAGGATTGAAAAAAACACGTTGATATACAAATCGGGAGATTTAGTTTTCTTTCACCTTGTAGCGCCGAAGCTTCCTGATTTGAAATGATAGTCGTCGGAGAGTTTTTACACGAATAGTCTAGAAAGACGAAACAGACGGATTTCATCGATACGTTTAAGGACTTACAAGTGTGGTGACCAAGGGAGGCGACAGCGTCCAAAGTGGACCTGTTAGATTTATAGGTAGACTGAAAAACGTCATCAGGATGATACATATAAGAACGCAGGTGCTTAATTATAGCATGCTCCGTCAGTTTAAGACCAGATGTTAAGGCGATGGGGCAAAAACGTTTTGCCAAAGCAGTAGAACTGCTAGATTTTGGGATGGGAATAATAGTGACGGGTTTCCAGCAGTCGGGGATGGAGGACGAGATTAATGATGAGTTAATCAGAGAATAAAATGCATCCGTCAGAGCCACAGCATCATGCCTTAAAAGAGCTGAGGACAGACTGTCGGGACCAACCCCTGTGGTAATTTTAGTGATATGCAGAAGGTCGAGCACCTTTTCCCTAGAAAGACGTGTAACTGTCGTATCATCACGCTGTCCAAATATGACTGGGATATAAGTGGAAGGATGGATGGAAGCACGATTGATGCTGTCGACATCCGCAGAAGTTTTCCTATGCTTCTTTTTCTTCCCAAACAATAGTCGAATGCCTTACCATAGGGATCGATTGTTGTTACCACTCAGTAGTTGGCTGGCGAATGTCATGTTGGTGCGTTGAATTTCCGTTTTTACTAGGTTGGAAATATACCGCACGCTTGAGTTATTACGAGATTTGTGGAAGTGCTCCTTGCGTCTCCCTAGAGATTTCGGTTTCTGGGTGGAGATACGGTCATTTGAGACGAATAGTGTTTCTGAGGGGCGGCAAATATCAAAGATTGCGTTTGCCGTCTCTGTGGGAAGTTTGACATTGTCATTGAGCAGAGGTTCAAANCACTTCGCCTATTAACTCCAACTGTTGTTTCAGGAGGTCTTGTGGACACCAACTGCAGTGAGACGGCTAGATTTAGGGATGGGAATGATAGTTATGGGTTTAAAACATTCAGGGATGGAAGAGGAGATTAATGATGAGTCAATTAGAGAAGCAAATGCATCGGTCAGAGTCACAGCACCATTCCTTAAAAGAGCTGAAGACAGACAGTACGGATCAACCCCTGCGACAATTTTAGTGGTGAGGAGGTCGAGCACTTCCGCCCTAGAAAAACTTGTAATTGTCATATCATTAGCCTGTCCAAATAAATATAAGTGGAAAGATGAATGAGGGCATGATTGATGCTGTCGACATCTGCAGAAGTTTTCGCATGTTTCTTCTTCCCACACAGCAGTCGAATACCTTGCCTCAGGAATCGATTGTTGTTTCCACTGAGGAGTTGGCTGGCGAACGTATTATCGATGCATTTGATTTCATCTTTTAGTAAGTTGGAAATATACCGCACGCTTAAGTTATTACGGGATCTGTAGAAGTGCTCCTTGCATGTCCTTAGAGATTTCAGCTTCCGGGTTGAAATATGGCGATTTGAGACGAATAGTGTTTCTGAGGGGCAGAAAATACCAAAGATTGCGTTGGCCGTCTCTGTGGAAATGAGTTCAAAAGAGTAGTAGACAGATGCGATCGAAAGGGATTTCTGAAGGAGAACAAGATTGCTGTGTGAAAGGTTATGGAGGTGAACTCGGACTTGATTTGTTCGTCTGAAGAAATGGAAAACTGACCTAGAGTATATCATGGGTCTTAACAGAAGCAAACAATGATCGCTACTTTAAATTGGAGCACGCATTCTTAGGGAAAATAATAGCTCCATCTGAAATGGGACCGCCTCTGGTAGGAGAAACGCAGAGATCAGTCAAGCCAAGCACAGTCAGTGGTAGGATAGATGCATGATTGAAATCACCCACAACAATATGCAGATTATCCTCAAGAAGGACAATAAACAGTAGAGAAGACCCAAAAAAGATGCGATATCTTGTTGCGAGCGTTGTGGTAGTGCTTGTATGACGATAAAACCTAGGATGACACTGAGTCACGAGGCAATCAGTTCCGTTTAGCGAGTACGTATAAATAACTTCGGACTTGCCAGACCAGAAGGATTTTATGTATATTGCCACACCGCCTCCAGTCTTCTTCTTGTCCGAATCTCGGTTCTGCCGATGCAGTCAGAAGCTGTCTATCGACACGAGTGAATCAGCAATACCCAGTTTAAGCCACGACTCTTGTATGCAGATGACACACGTGTGAACTTGGATCGTTGATTGAAGTGTGAGGGACAGATCCAACATTTTCGTAAACAGAGAGCGGATGTTGGTACTCAACAAAGCCGGGATGGACATCTTGGCCGGAAGGGTGCATTTAAGGGCTGCCTGCCAGCCATCAAGAGCCCCCCTTTTAGATCGATGAGAAGATCTTTGAGGTGCAGCAATGAGTAGTCCCAGTCCACCTTGCGAAACGATAGGTCGTTGAACAAAAGTATTTTCGGGTGATTGTAGCGGCGAACGGAGAACATAATGGAATCAAGAATCCGACAGAAAAATAACGAAATAAGATGACGCAGGATTGTAGTGCAGCCAGTCAAAGGGCGCGCCGCCGTATACAGTGCTACGCAGGCTTTGCCGCCAAGTGCACGGCTTCTCTGGTCTACTGCTAGTGGTTTCTTGGATCCAGGGCATCATTCCCATAATACAATCACATTGAAATGCCTGTTTGAAATTGAAGTCCACGACTGTCACTCAGAATCAGCAACACAGGCCCATTGGTTTTCCTGCCCCTGTGACCACAGACTAGAAGTAGACGACGGTTTGCACGGGCTAGAACATGGTCGAAGTCCACTGGTGTGCACCAAAATAATGGACAATTTCGACTGACTTACGACATCGTTAACTGGTAGCAAAGTGATCAATGATTCCAACACTATGAAGGCAAACGAGGACGCCAAGTGAGCCGATTTTGCTTTTTATGACGAAAAGCAATGTTTACCGGAAACAGCCGGTGGTCACAACAAACTTAGATGAGACCATCAACTTCGTCAATGAGATCGCCTCTGATGTACCGTTCCGTCTCTGCCAAGTAGTCAAGATGGGTGTCAAAATCATCGGCAACGTCTGCAACATCTATTGATCGCATACACCGAAGTAATCGAGTTAAATCCCTATAGGACTAGTCCATGGTCTCAAGGAGCACCAGTCAGTGTTGATGTACACAAATACGATGAATAAACAACGACTCTTCTATCCAGCTGTACACAAACATTGTTGACTAAAATCCAGTCTAAAATTGCACAATCGGCTCGCATACTCAAAGCCCCCCCCCAAAGCCAGCCTGAACACGAGCGCTCGAAACCGGAGAACCGAACACACTTGAGGCGAGGGAATAAATTTGCATTGAGGTTGCGAAGAGTGAGTGTGGAATGGGAATCCTTCATGCTAATTTCGAAAAGACAGCCCATATCTATTTCAAAACTTTTAAGAACTTGAGCTACGTTGGCTTGTTGTTTTGTGTTTGAGCATGGGGACAAAGAAGTCACCCAAATGAATTGAAAACTTACGTTTAAGTAAAGCGGCTAGGGTATTTCTTTTCGTTCCGGTAAAATTGCTATCAGGTAATTTCAACTATCTTTATGGCCTGTTACTTGGTTCCCATATCGGAAGGGCGGGAATTAGAAAGGTTCCTTGTAGGAAGGATGCTGGAGATATTTGGGCTATCGATACTTCGCGGCTGCTCCCATCGCAGGAGAATGTTTTTGTTTGGGAACCGTAACCGGAGCTTTTGACTGAAGATTCCCACCAACTGGACAGTGAGAGGATAACCCGGCGCGGGAATTCGGAGCAGGTGCATGCCTATGGCTACCCATCCTGTTGGAAACAACAGAAAGAGTGGTCCTTATTATCCTGCATGACGACCAATGTAGTATGGAGTTCATCGTGTTTTTTCAAATCATTGGTGACCTTTTGGACGAATACTACTGGAGTATCCAGCCAATAATCAGGAGAACAATTAGGGTTCCGAACCTAAGACTTTGGTGTTAACAAGAACCTGTCCGCAAGTTAGCGAGGTGACTGAGTGAAAGCACATTATTCCACTCAATTTTCCGACTGAGCAACCAGGTCAAATTAACCCAACCTGAAAGGCTATGAGACTATTTCATCAGACCTTTACTCATTAAAATTCCAGACATGACTGGATATTCATCAATTATTTGAAGATAACGGGGGAATAGCCACATATCATTTAAAAACTACCTCATTACATTTTCAAAAGGTAACTGGCTTGGAATGGAACCTAAACGGTGTTTACGGATTCGCTTTCTTTCTTTTTTGTAAATAAAATTGAAACAACTCGAAAGTACCGTGTACTTCAGAATCCAACGTTCATGTGTGTGGGCTTGAGGGCGTTTGTCTTAAATTAACACTAGGGCAATTCGCTAACTCAGTATTTTGTACACATGCATCTCACACAACTCTATCGGACTAAGTAAATCAATAGATCACTTTTAACACACATCCTTGTATTCTGCAGCAGGTGACTTTTATATGATTCAGTACACAGTAACATTATTTTGAAGTGATTTTGAAAATGTTATAATTACATAAGTCGTGACAAAGTATTAGAACTCCCAGGTTTTGACTGATTCCAGCTTGCCTCCCATGGATCTAAATCTTATCCAGTCAGGATGACGAAGCTCAAGACGAGATACAATATGCAAAACAGAAGGAATGACCCATACACAGTGCGCTGATTAGGACGGAAACCGTGCACAAGATCCATTGTTTCAGTACGGTTCCCCCTCGAAAATTTCGTTGAAATCAATTAGACAATAGCATTTGACAGCAAGCTGATTATTCATCCCGGTTGATTTGACGACCGTCAGATTCGTATAAATCTGGATTGAGTTGGCGTGACATATTCAGGCAATGCAAACGACTGAGAATCTCCGTGCCTAGGGTGTAAGGTGTGATGTGCTTGTGAAAGAAACATGCATAATGCCAAAATGTCCGGCGGATTGGATGAACACGGACCACAGCCTTCGACCCCTAGCTGCACTAGCTCAAAATCTATGTCCAATAATTTGACCCAAATCAGTGTTTTGGTGCGAATTACTAAAGGTGGCGTATTAGAAAACAAAGAATTTTCAGTCGAGGATACACCGACAGCAGCTGCGTGGTTTGGATGGGAATAGTATTTTTTTTTACCACGGGCGAAATAAGTTATTTGCGACTCAGAGAAGACCGTTTTCCATTGGGTTGGAGCATGCTGCTGATGATACTGGCCAAAAGATTAAACAGTGACGCCTTGTTCTGGGGTGGTAAACCATTGCTTTTTTGATTTTCACTTCAATGAAAAGATAATACACATCACTGTCGGGATCAGGATGGCAACTCACGGTGAGAAAGCTGGTTAGCTTTGGGAGAGTTCGAACGTGCGACCCTGAGTTTAAAATGTCTTGATGTTGACCGCATGAGCACCGCCTCTTGCTGTTCACTGCCAGTACACAACAAGATGTTGATCCCCGCTCAATCAGATCAACATAACTAGCTGATGCAATGGATTTTGCTTGCATCTGCCCTGGTAGACAGCTGCCTGTATTCGGAGATGGTCGAGACCCCGGCAACGCACATAGGAATATTTTGGCAGCTGGACGTGTCCTGACAAGTTGCCTTTTTGTCTCGAGAAGGACTGTTCCAACTTCCGAACGTAGGTCTTACGAAGAAATGTCTCCGGTCCTGACAATACCCACTCTGGGGAGGAAGAGGCGGTTTGTTAAAATTTATTTTCAAGACGATATTTTAAAACAGGGGTTAAGCATACCTGGTTTGAGTAAGGAATGCAGAATAGCAAAACCTGAGCTTTGATGAAGATAGATTAAAAAGGGATGTAGATTACCCCTTGAATTCTATTCTACATTAGCAGCGACAACAGAACACCGGGTGTGCGTAAACCCAATCAGAAGGAGCACACATTCCTTCGTTTGCATCATTTTATACATGGCTCCAGACTTGCTGAACTTATTCGGGGATTTATAACAAAACGGTTCGGAAATACGCCAAAGTGTGTCATCTTTTTGCACTATCTGGCCGACTCACAATTGATCCCAAATTGCAGAGCAATGTATAAAATAATTCATTCGGCTTACAGTACGTATAAGCAGATGTGTCCATATTATACATTTTATTCTTCAGACCTATTTAAATGGAGTCTGTCTGAGTGAGCTAACCATCAGTTCCCAATGGTTCCGACACAGTTCTGAAATAATTTGTGAAATGATATATAACAGTGGAATTATAACTCGACCAACTGGTGATCAACTCAGATGTGAGAATGTGACAAATACAAAGAACTTCGGTTTCAGCCATAGCCAAGAGTGCCAATGAAAGGCTGATACTGGGTAAAGGTCAAGGAGACGAATTCATCATCTCAATTACGTTGATTCCTTTACATGCTTTATATTTGGTTTTTAAACTCATCTGTGGACTAATTCATGCTTTTGCTTAGTTGCGCCAAATGTTAGGTGACATTTAGGTTCATCACATCGTTTCCGGTAGGCGTAAATTTCACTGAGGATTTTAGTTGCATGACTCCATAAGTGATAATATTTCCTCTCGTTCACTTTAATCTCAATTTCTAACGCTGAAAACGAACAGGCATAGAGACACTCAAATCCACTTCAGCAGGCATCACTTTACCTTCGATGGGATATTCGATTTCGTAGGTTATCGATGGAAAAGGAAAACCAATTGGGACCGGAAGAGATTACCGGATGACACTATTCAATCAATCCAAAGGAGTTAACGGGGCACCAGGCCCAGCGTTCACCGAAAATTCAGGTACACAATTTAATAATAATAACGAAAAAATTGCCACCAAGAAACAGCAAAAGTGCCAGACACGTTTTGAAGGTAAAGCTAATCGATTCACCAAGACGCAAACGTTCTTTACAGCGCGATCGGAAATGCTTACGCAATGTGCTCAACTCACATTTACTAACCTAGATTTACCAACTCGTTAGCATGACTCACTCACTAAGGTGTATTTGCTACCAAACGACTAGCGATAAAGATTTTTAGATTCAAGTTGCATTATTTAGACTCATTATATTTCAATTGTACAAGTATATTCTGGTTAGTTCTCGTGAAATAAATTACTTCAATTGGCAATAAATAAAGTTCTATAAGCACACATGATATCACATCTGCTGTTTCGCACGAACTCATCTGGTAGCAAAATTATAGAAAAAAAAATGTGCATTGTCTCGGATGGAATGTCTAGAACAACATAATCAAAATGAGGTAATCAGTCTTTCAAGGAAGAATTCCTCGATCTTACATTTGAAAGTTAGGCTGTATCGTTTTGGCAAGAACTTGGTATCATCAGATGCCAAATGTATTGTGCACAACACCATAATCCGCGGTGAATCGATAGATTGGGTTAAAAAGCTCACTTGAGTGTTGAAAACAAGATCGTAGGTTACTTAAAGCATTCATGACCTGTGTTTGGTTCGTGTTTGGCTGTCCCATAACCGAGACACTGAACGGTGAAAATGGACGAATTAATTGTCCACCGGTGAGGATACATGATAGGTCTTGCCAGCCTGTTCGCACATTTTCTTAAAACATCCGGGCAACGTTTTTTCCTCCGGTGCAACTGAAGTATTTTTAATCGGAATTTGCCTATATGCTTCGGCGTAGTTATCGAGTAAACTCTCAATTAGAATGTTCTGTTATTTATTCATCACAGTTCTACCCGTGCGTTATCTACATAGATTTTCAGTCGAATTGTATGCTTTTCGAATCACTTGCGCGTGAGGTTATCTCAGCGTTGTTAGCCAATAGACTGTCACTCGATACTGTACGATAGTGACGACAATTTGACTTGCATATCTGACTATGCTCATCTTGTGCCTCAGCACTAAATCATTCCCTTCTCTTTACCTGCAAATGGATTATTGGAAGGTGCATATTTTGCTTAATGCGGCTTTCGAGGTTTTCAATACTTCTTCCTCGCGATCCTGCACAGAGCAGCCACAGTCTCAAACCGGTAATCAAAACGAAAAGAATGTGTGGCAGTTGACGTGCATTGCTTGCCTGCGTAAGAAAACCCCTGTCGGCGGACATGCCTGGTCAGAGATAGGGGAAAACGAAATGCAACTAGGTCCACATTCGCATCCAAAAGTCACCGAGATGATGAACGTATTCACAAGATCGACAAGTTGAATCGGATGTGATAAACCACAAGATGCCACTGTTGCCCACGACGGACCGGGTTGTTCCGATATGGACAAATCAGAGAACCAATTAAGCGAAAGTTGTCAACTGAATATTATTACTGCACGAAAGGAAATGAATCACAGTCAAAGGAAAAAGGAAACGTGAACAAGATGAGAGATAAGAATATTGTACAACAGTAATATGAAACAAACATCTCCTCATTGTGTGTAACAGAGAAAAGCTCGTGCTCTATGAACAGAGGACCTGTTTGCTTGTGAACCAACACAGGAGGATGCATGATCAACTCGATCATCACGTTAAACAGATTAAGAATAAAATAACTTATCGCGAAGATGAGAGTTCGATTAGCAACAGAAGAATGATTTCACCCAGCAACAGGATTGGGTTAGCACCGAGCGATGAAAAAAAGTAGCGGAATATTTTGAGCCCAGTCGGAAAACAGCAAAGGATAACTGTAAAAGAACTGTTTTGGGAAGTGCTGTTTTGCAAGGGCACGTAAGTGGTAAACAAAACGATGCTTGATATACACCAACTATTGTTCCGAGATTTTAATGTTTCAGAATTTTTTTAGAGTGGGCGCTGAGTGAGTTTGGGTCATTTGGATATAAACACAAAAAACGAGCAGAGACGAAACAATTAGTCTCGAGGCGAATGTACGTATATTTATTGTATACAGGTGCTGAGGTGATGCATGAACTGGAAAAGAGCATTGACAATAAATTCGATTTAATGGTTGGAAATGTGTGCGCCCCGTTGAGCGAATGATAAGAGGGAAATCGTGCGCCTTGCTCACGCGGTTTGTACGAAGGCCACCTTGCAAGACGAGAGGGGATTTCCGTAGGATGACTGCAAATGAGATCGAGGTTGCATATTCACACTTCATCCCAGTCAGAATTTAACGGGTACCATTTGGTCACTGAGCGTCCTGGTGTAAGAGATCGTAGTTGTATGTAAACTTGACCTAGCGAGAAGTTTTCGCCAAGGTTCACGGCATGCCATGCAGATATTTCGAGAAAGCCGACCTGTACATCGTGCGTCGTCAGCTCGTAGGTAAACTGGGGGAAAAATGATAGAAAAATCGTCAGAGCAAGTCTCCTCCGGAACTGCGATTGTCTAAAGAACTGAAGAAAGCATACGACACGTGAACTTCACTAGACGTGATATTCAATATGCAAGTGAACTTACGATGAGTAGAATATGAGCTATTCATTTTTGCTCTTAGTGGTAGGAAAAAAATCTCTAACTGACTGGCTTTCTGAAGAGTACAAAAATCACGAAATAGTAATAAGATTTGCTTGGGCGATATGTATCATAAAATTTCACATGCTGTTTAAGAATTACGTTAAAATTATTAGCATTTATGCTGGATATATTGAAAATTAGGTAAGACCACGTCTCTGTTTCACAACACCTCGCAGGCGTAGGCCTGCTCTTATATGACGGAGCATTGCACAAATAATCTGTACATTATGCGGAAAGTATACGAGCACGTGCCTAGGTCAGGTAGGTAGAATTGCAGACTTGTGCCAATGGGATAATCTTAAACTGATCGGATGAAATTCTCCAAAAGTTAACATAAAATGACTCTTACGTAATTCCGAGATCACGAGGAAGGGATACAGGTGGAAAGGCGATAATGTTTCGCAGTAATTATATTCAAGAGGTAGACAACTATGTGCAGATCGTTTCTCTTGATGTGGCTGCTTCCGGCAGTTGTACGAAATACAGGCTGCTATCGAAAGAACACTTTTGCTGGAAAATAAATGACAGCCTCGTACTGGACACAATTTGGTGAACACTATGAAAGTGTTTGGTCGACGCGCTCGACGAGCACAGCGAATTTGGGGGAGAATGTGGATTTCGGGGAAAGTGGGCGACTTCGATTTTGGTGTCAGAACGAGGAAAACCAGTGCAAACAATCTGCATTGTAAGTTCGTGATGATTTCCTGTAAATCGCCTCCGATTCACTTCGGTATTCAAAGAGGTTTGTGATGTGTGAAAGCTAGTTGCTTATTTTTCGGCCCTCATATGCCGATGGCACGGACTAAGTAGGAAATGGCGCACATAGGGATTAAATTTTGATCTCCATCTACTTGTCTGTTGCATGTGTTCAGTAATGTGGCAAAGGTATACTCAGTATTGTAATTGCAGTAAAAGCCCCCAGTTTTCACGAACTTTGATCTGAGTTCCCCTGGGTATGTCCGCTGTACCTGTTGTTCTCTCACCAAATAAAATATACAATGTAGGAACTGTAGAACACCAGGAGAAGTCAGAGACGTTAAATGATATTCACAGGCATTCGCGAGTGCCTGCAGAGAGAACTTGCCCTTTGAAATATTGTTGCAAGTGCCACTCGTTTCTGTTAACAGTGCAACGGGTTATGGTTGATTAGGAATTTTCCTGTCACCAGAAATGCACCAGCCTGTTAGCGTCAGAACCAAACTCAAACCCAATGCGCAAGGATTTCGACGATAGAACCTTTACCATAGAAATGTCTTGCTTTTGTTTTGGATTCATAACGGCAATACTTTCAGTTCCGCAGCAAACAGTTTATCGACAATATATCTGGTAGCCTATACGTGCTTCTTTCTTAATCCTGCTGGTGGGGAAGGGTTTCTGTCTAGGTAAATTTTGGCTTTCGAGATATGTGCTTCCTGTAACAACTAGTCAGCACGTCCGTAGTGAAAACAGAAAACAAATCAATACAGCAATAACGACTGTAAGCGAATTGGTGAGTACCAGAAAAAGCGATTCCGACAAAGATTTAAGCATTGTACGCAATTTAGCATTGCAATTCTTTCCCGTTCCTCGCTAATTACGCTTAGCCTTTCCCCAAGTTATATACACACCTAGTTCATTAGTGAAAATCATAGAAGCAGTGTTTCAGCAGAACTACGGAAGACTGTCGAGGATCTGCCCGTTGAGCCTACTGGTGTAAGTGTAGCTGATATTGACTCGCCATAACCGCTACCAGAGTCAGAGATGAACACTGCTGTGGTAACTTCGTTTTGACCAGACCAACCGATATTTGAGCGGAAAAACGGCATTAGAAGATCGATGAATGTCGAGGAACTGAATCGTCTGGAAGAAGACTCGATGAGTGTGTATTAGTCATGACGGACCAGTATGAGCGACTTTATTTTGAATAGTAAACCAACGTTTTTGTCTGCTCCACTTTGGTTTTATCGCTAGAGCTAGTGGGAGGGAGCGACAGCACTCGAGATTAAGGATCGATTGAAGAATCCTGCCACGAAGCGGAGCAGAGGTCTTGTTCCCTGTTTTTGTCTCAAAAGAACTGGCAATAACACTGGAATCACGAGTGTCCGGTCCCGGTTCTGGTGTAATGAGTATCAATCTCTGATGAGTAATAATATTAGCAATTATAGTCGACCACTCCTGGGTTCTTCCATTAAAAATCATCAGAACAATAGTGCATAGATTATTATTTTGACGTAGCTGAATTAGCAATTACTAGTTCATCACCTCCGGTCTTACTTCCCGATCCAATCTGTCACTCGGACAATAAAAAGGCAATTCAAAGACCTTGCTACAAGATCAGTTCAATACGACCTGTGATTCTCACCGAAGCATGATTAACAGAACTAGCTTCCAAACATCCAGCTACGTATTATAGAAACGGGCATCGTTAACCGTTCCAATGGTAACTTGTTCCCCAGAACCAAGACAGTAGTCAAACTATTGGAGACTATTGAATTTCACTGAATACTGCCGATCTCCGCTTCGTTTCGAAAAGCATTCCCTCACAGTCGTTTCCACAACGCAGTCATGATGGAAACCCTTATTTTTTCCACATAATGAACAACGTGTCCGGAATAAGAAGTGACTCTAAGATTGTGCTCAGTAGCGTGCATTTAATGGCAGATCACATACGCATTGTCACGCATCATGCACTACCGATGCAAAACGCACACACACAAACAAGCACATTGGTGCTCTCCACCGAGTGGTACTGAACCTCTTGAACTTATGCTATTACCATGTAAGATATTGAAAGTTTACTCCGCGTGATTCCGAACTTCGGACTATGCATTCATGTTTCTGGTGATTAAAATCACTGATGGCGAACCTAGTAAAGGGCTCGCCATTTGCATTGGAAATATTATTCTTCAATATTCTTACGCATCTGTTAACTCTGATGATTTTATACAGAACAATTTCCTTTCAACTACGATTAATCACGGTCGAGAAATGCACTTTTAGGTAATCACACTGGGAAATTCTCCAAAGTCTGGGAGAATACGATTCAGATCATGTGACACGGTCGCCGAGAAATGTAGTTACCGAAGGATAACTAAAATTAATTTTAATCTTGTGTGAGAAGCCCATCATATCCACGAGGGTGGAAGGAAATATGTATGTTCCCGAGATCAGTGTGACAACGACAAATTTCCAATGCCTATGAACTGCTAATGTTGTTTTATGCACATGGATCACAAGAATTTCTCGGATTAATCAGAAATTCCGAATTGCAATGTACTGATGTGTTTTATGGTTCAAATGGGCAAGGGATGTGCGGCACAGTTACTAAGGCTTCGTGGTTGAGTGCATAAGTGAGTAGTCAGTTCGTATGGAGATGAACACTAATATTAAGATAAGACATCCGCTGCTAGTAGAAAACTTCGTAAGAATTGCCAAAAGTATGATTTGGTTCGAAATTCGCAAAGATTTTCCGAACTTATGCAAAGTTTTATTCCCATGAAAACAGAAACTCATGTTTAAATAAACAAATGCGCCTTATTCCCATGGTCAACGAGTGAGCTATAAAGTCCCAGTTCGTTCTACCGATTGCAGTTTTTGTCATTTGCGTGGTGGTCAATTCGTTTGACCGCGTGCATCCACTAACCTGAGATTTGTTGGCATACTCATTCGTCGATAGGAAAAAGAACAAACAAACGCATACCGAGGCATACGTGCGCGCAGCTAATTGATGAATACAGAGAGACACGTGGTCTAAACATTTTCATTTTCGATCGATCACCAACGGGTCGGAAATGAAACGATTTGGTGGATGGTCGATCGATACAACTCGCCCAAATCCACACGCACGCAAATTGGACGATTTGTGATTTACGAGGTGTTTTTCGATCGTAGGTGGTTGGATTTGCAACAACAAATCTCAATCTATTCAGAAAACGCAAGGATTAAGGCATGACATTGGACGGTATGGAATAATATCAAATTCTGGTTATTCTTTGAGTCAAATCGTATTGCGATATCTTAAAATACAAGATTTCTACCTATTCGTTCGTAACTCTTCTTCCTTGACCTCGATATATATATATATATATATATATAAAGTACTGGTTTTTGTGGTAAATAGCATGCAACACTCAATTTTGGGGTCGAACGGAATTCAAGGTTTGAATCAGCTGATCAAGGTGACATTGGGACGCGTAGAATGTGTGAACCGAAAACGTTTAACGCTGTACCATTTTCCATATGAAATTACGTAATAATTAAGAAGCAGCGCACTTAGCGAAAAGGATAATGAGCCGAGTTTGAGCTTTGGAACAACCGTTGTCAGTTTAATTTTCAACTGCCTATGAAAGTTCCCCTTGGTAGGCAGAAAAATCGGCTCGTTAATACTTCTCGTGCAGGCGCTGTTTTTGATAAATAGATATTTCCTTAGGCAAGACTATAGCTAACATTTCTCACTGCATCATGTTCATTAAGTGAGGATAAAAATGTTAACAGTTTCTTCATAGTGTATTCAATGAATCCCATGGAAGCAGGAATCACTCCGTAGCCTGAACAAACGTAATCGTATGCATTTAAAATATCTTAGCACGATTCGATACGTTACCCAATCAATGGGTTAAAAGACCCACTCCAGTGTTCACATACCTCGGAACTAAAAAAGATCTAGGATTAAACGTTGCCTCCACAGCCGAGGTTTGTGGCGATGACCTTGAAAATTGAGAAACTATTAGTTGAAGATATCAAAATCACAAGATAGCCGCGTTTACTCACCGTCGTATTAAAAGAAGGAGCACTTGATCGACGAATGATTGCAGTCTTTCTTTTGGTCGATTTTCGCCGTCGGCCGGATAACAGATAGACTTTGACATACACATCTGGGAGCTCATTCGATCCGGGAATCAGCTGGAAGGAGGAAATAAAAATGCAACAAAGTTTATTCATTTCACGACCGCCAGATGTAAAAAGTAATTTTTGACAAACGACAATCGCATAGGAACCTACCAATGCTCGACCATGTTTGATCAACAGGTTCAACTCTTGTTGATTTTCACTAAGGCAAAGCTCAATCTGTAAAGCTGGTAGGCTGTCAGAGGCACGTTGCATTGCCGATCCGTGGACGAAATCCTTTGGGTCCACAAGGGCTCCAACAGTGGCCACGGATGGAGTTAACAATGGCGAAACAAAGTCTGGCCGGGCACGATCACCTGACATGGCCAGTTCGCACGGGAGTGGCGTGGGAGCCCAAAAGGCGACTTGTGAGGAATTGACCGCTTTACGGAAAGCGCAAAAGAGCAGAATAAGCCTGGTTTATTCTTGTTAAAATTGACTTACATCCACACATTGACAAAAATGCCTGCATTTGCGGTCCTTCTGGTGATTCGGTTAAAACGCTCTTGTACAGGACCGATAGTTTTGCTATCATTGCAAACACCGCACTCATCATAACTAAATCGTGCGAGACCTCAAAATTGTAAAGAACGGCTGGGCAGATTCATCCTTGCAAACACTGTGTGAACCGTTTCCGGGTTCATTTTGCCGTACCTCTCCTACAGAGAAAACCGCATGGCGTGACCATGCAACATGCAACCCTAGTTGAAAAAGTGAACTCATTGTGTGTTTTGTTCACCGTTCGTGGTGCGCGATTCAGTATTTCGCATGCGACATCGTCTCGGTATAGCGCATGCTGCGGAAAGTCACTCAGATTTACATCGTAGGTCTAATTATTTGTAGAGTTGTGCATGAAAACACACTAGCATTATCGAGCCGATTAACAAAGTGGTTCCAGCAACTGTGTGGAATAGTAGATGGGCCAGCGATAAGGGTCAATACTGCCGCTATTCTTCCCGGGACAAATTCGAGGGTATTTCCAGTAAAATCAGAAACAAAGGGGTTTGTGTGTTATGTGGAACTCAGACAACCAAGAAACTGCCGAAGACCGTGAAAATATGACTTATGTGAAAATCTATGTGGCACTCAAAATCAATGAGTATAAGGTGATTGAAAATGGGTGTTCATTCATTTATACAACTTATGAGAATATCCCTGATTGATTGCCAGGCAATGTTCTGCTGGCACCGAATCGATAGTAACAAGAACACGTGATTAATGGAAACAATTAACCGTTGACTAAATAGGACTATTTGGGTGACAAATGTTGTGCTGATTTTGTTAAAATGTTTTTGAAAGACGTGATTAACTAGGAAAATCCATACTCCTGTGATGGGATCGAAGTTTACCCACGCAGACGAATTCACACAAACTGGTGGTTTGGGCAATCGAATGCTTAATATCAACGGACTGAGTCTAACGGCCAGCCAGACTTGCAGTTGCGGACTTGTGAGGCGTCCTTCTTTGGTGCAAGCAAGGAGGGTTCAGAACGACAAGCTGACCGCTACCTGAATATCATTCTACTACTACAGACTGATGGGATTCGAATGCTAAGCTGGCCTGAATGGCTGAGGTCAACAGCATTGTAAATGTGGCAACTAGGGCCGAAGGAACTTGCGGAGAATATTTTTGGCACGTTCAACTGAGAACGATGCGTCACTTATTACGCAATCCCAGCTGGCAGGGGACATAATGCGTCCTATCTATTAACACGAATTCATTAGGGATAGTGAGTGAATCATGTGACTGCCACAAGGCGAATATGCAATTCCAATCAGTCCTGCTAGGACCGTATGCTAAAGATCACTAACGGCAACTGGTCCAATAAAGTTACTTTCTACTCATGAATTATTCATTTGTCACCATTTTTGCTCGCAACTACGGGTCAGATAAGGGTACTGTATTCGTTATATTCAGGGATTGGTTTACTACAACTGGACAAAAGTGTGATTTCAGTTATCAGCTTTGGTGAAGTGCCTGTATATATGAAAGAAATGTGTAATGGAAGGAGTGTTAGACCTTGGTCTATGGAGCCAAAAGCACCGACAAGGAGAATCGGAAATCAAAATAGCGAAATTTGAAATGGCATTCAGCGACGTTCTAGCCAACAGACAGTTGTTTGCCGTTTGCTATCATATTAACTCGTGCCGGAATGAGTCGGACGTGAGAACCTTTGACTCATGTGACAACAAACGCTAAGTCAACTTAACCCCGTCCCAGTTGTTTTAAAACAGTTCGGGATTGGGAAGGGACTGGCGAACCCGATATTGGTTGTTTATTTGATTTTGGTTTAATAAATACCGATCGTCCAAATCAGGAATCCAGTGAAGTAAAATGTCAATGCTAAGCTACACACAAGAATATAGAAAGATGAGGAAACGCTAGTTAATCGTTAAAAACAAGCCACACAGAAACAAACCGAAAATATGTTCGCAACAGTCAGGAACAGTGCAGACCACGGACTTCCCTGGATGAAATTATTCGTCATGCGTGCCACTAAAACTACGGAAGAATTGTACAACTGTTTCATCCTCGATAGAATTCATCAGCAGTGTTCACTTACCACGCCTGAACCGCGAAGCGAACTTGGGACGGACGCTTGTGGGTGAGAAGCCTTGGTCATAGCGCTGGTTCTGCAGAGTCACAACTTTCACTTGAACTTCACGTAACGTAAAACTCACCTGCTATTGACTTTCATAGCCACAGCCAGCTGGCATATACTAATCAACATCCAACGGTAGATGACTTCACTGCAGATAGCATAACTACGGCAAAGTCTTTGGACATCATCTGCACGGGTTGATTACTTGGTTTTCAGTGTCTAAGGGTTTGATCCTGTATTAGCATCCCAGTTCAGGCACCGTGAGTATGCAACGCTGATAACTCCTAATACGGACAAAACAGCTGTGCAGTGTTTTCATGGTCTTTTTCTTATTGAGTTGAACTTTGATAACGCAAGACAAACAGATTCTATTCAACTTCACGGTCGCTGTTCAGAGAGAAGTTTGACGCACTTTCTGAAAACTAACATAGTGCCTATTATAACCAATGTTTTTGTCTATATTGACGTTGTCTATAACTGAATACCTTTCAGCACTGAAATGATTTGCCAACGAATCACCTTAGTTTCAGATTTTTGCTGATGAATCTACATTGCAGTACGGGCACTCCTCTTCAAATCACTTCTTATCAAGTAAGCTCCAAACGGAGCTCGATACGGGGATTAACGATTGCGAATCGACCACCTCAATCATAAGATTATCGGAGCTGATTACCCATGTCAATAAGTTATCGCTTGTTGTCACTATAATGGCGAAAATGCTAACTGAACGCAGAGGGGATATTTAACCAAATCGCTTGTTTATATATTCGACGAAGAAATGTGCTCGCATTTGCCAAGTTCAACATATGTTCAGATCGGAGTTCCTCAACATCCAAGGATTTTGATTAAAATCAGCACTTCATAATCTCACGTCCGCTTTGCACAGCGATTTCACCAGCGGATTCGCTGAAACACGTGAAATTCTTTTACTAGACAACGATCTGAAGTGATACGATAGAGCTGCACTACTGCCGTCCTGTGTCGAGCACCATGTCATCTGTATCATATGACGAACCATGATAAAATATCTCACATGGGTTCAGGCAACCACGTGCATCTGCCTCACGGGTATCATGCAAATACATTCTCACAAATCCCTTGAAGTTTCTCCTGGTTATTACGCGTCTGATTTCAGGAACAACATATCACTATCCACGTTTGACGTTGTTCAACTGAACACGCGTGGACGTAAGTCACGTGTAGAACGGGAGAGGTAACGACTAAGCGGTTGTGGCGATGTTCCCAAAGTGTTCCAAGAAATAGTTATCAGATCTAATGGAATGGAATAAGTGTAAGAAACACTATTCCTTGATGATACAGACAATAAAATAGAGTAATTTTGCAGGATATGCATTTGAAATCTTTCGAAAACACCGACTTTTATCGATCACGTGGATCATATCCAGCGGTTTAAGCGGTTATGTATCGTTCGATTCCGAATTGTCACGAGGTATGCTAAAGCGACTATATGGCGACTTATCGGTTAAAAATGAGATGAATAAAAACAGTCGCACAGATTTTTAACTTCATATTACTTGCAACTTAAGAACCACATTGGCATCGACAAATTTGATAAATTTTACCCCAAAAAAGAGGAGAAAGCTGCCGATATCTAGCTCAACTCTAGCGACCGCTAATGGTTTTTTATCTGAGGCGTAAAAGCCGAATGACAACGTGTGATTCTACGAGTGATTCCCATCGATGCACCCAAACGGCTATCAAGAGGATCAGATGGTATCAGTGTGTTCGGGAACATAAACGCATACACACACATGATTACGTGTTACCATAAGCAAGTTGTGCAGACAGCTATGCAAGCAAATAAACCGGCAAGTCAACAAAAAATGTGGTTCCATAAATGAATCAGGTGACTGGAAAGCACACTAAAGGCTTACTGGTCTGTTTGGATTCTTTAAATCCTAAAAAATCCTAGTTGTGTGAAGGGCAAATGTTAGTCGGTTAGAACAAAGAACACTATGATCAATATTGATATACAATTCTTGATTTTTGAAAACGGCTGATAGGTAAATGTTTCTAACACGGCAAATGATCACGTGCGAAACTGAACAGGTGAGACAACATGTGAACATGGTAAACTCACATTGGTTGTTTAAGATCTTGTAGGGCCTACTAGTTGTCTTGGTGCCAAATATGAACAGTTACTAAGTGTAAGTCTCGGTGATGAGATTGATTCTCCCAGTTGTGCTTTATTAGGCCAAAAATAACAAAAAGTTACGGAAAACTGCGGCATAAAATTTTTCTGCATGGAAATGCATCTACCTTTGTCGGAAGTAAACACTGAGAAGTACTTTCAGTTTGATAAAACTCCGAGCACAAACACGTTAGTACAAAGAAACGCAATTGTGGTTTTGTTTAGCCGTCTCCAAAGTACCGAAGTTCGGTGTGTACTGCCAGTCACCTTGCGCTGATCTGCTTTGGTTTCGGTTGTTACCTCGCAGCACCAAATAGTATTGAAATTAATTCTAAAACCATAGTTACAAGGAACTGTGAAGGAACAGAAACATTTGGAACGCAAAACCTCATCTAAATATTTGCCTAAGCCTTTTAGCAATCACGCTGACAGATCCGCGGACTCCGGCTCGAATCGGATAGAGATCAACTGTGTCTGATAAACCTGCCCAGACGCTGGAGTAGACAGGATAAACTGGACGTATTGATGGGTCAATGACAACTTGGTCAGTTTGTTTCGCAACATTACCGGTTATTCTATTGCAACAAACATTATTCCTGACAGCTTGTGGACTTGAGAGTCGACGTTTGATGATAATAAAAGAAGTCGGACATCGGGAGTAAATGCGGATGTAATATTAGTTTGCAAATGGAATTTGGATCATTGAGCAGGCCTGATCTTGCCAACTCGACCGGTGAATAAACACCCAGGAACTACTGGGACCTAATGAAAGGCGACTTGAGGGACGACAAACCGTAACGTTCGAAACCGTTGCGACCTCCACAAGTATGATTCGGTCAATCAGAAACATGGTCAGACCCTCCTGTTTCTTCTCGATGGCCAAGTAACTATGCAAACCCGAAAGCGTTTACAGACGAGGGTGTCAGTATTGGTCACCATAATTCGTCACTGCGAACGTCAAAATAGTCCATTAAAACACTGAAACTTATCTGACCTACTCGCCATCCCCGAAAATCTCTCTCCTTACCTACAAATCTACGTCTGGCGTCTGAATCACGTTCCATCCCTTGGAAAATTCAAAACCCCGGTTAACTTGACGCACGCAAACGGAAACACTTCAGAGAATCGATTTAGATTTCGAAAAGATAACCTTTGCTCACGTTCGATGTACTGTAAGCCCTATTTAATGGTATCTTTGACGCAACTGAGACCAACGGAAAACGAGATCGTTTGTTACACTGTGCCGACGTACAGCCATCATAATCGTTCAGTTCTTTGCACACTAAACGGTTATGTAGTTGGCCACAAGGAACAAACAGCCCATCTCCGGAAAGCCTTTCCTAGTTCTTGACCGTGTAGAAAAGATTGTGCCGCAGTTAGAAACATTCTATCGGATGCAGACAAATTCAAGGTACAACACCCAATGCCGTTCGTTTCAGTGCTAGTTGCGAAAATTTTAGTTGTCTCAAAAAACTAATGTATCACGGACATCTTTGCTGGGCTTTGAGCAAGTAAAACTTATAATTTCCCGCCTTATCTACATTAATTTTAACGTCGTATGAAAAATATACATGCCGCAAAATAATATGGCCATATAGTTCTAAAGAACTTACTCAATTGAGCTGCATCCTCTGCCGAAAAGCGCTCGTCAAACAGTACACTGTGGAAAAACGTGTACACCAGATCACTCTAATGTGAGATCGGAAAGGGATGACAGAAGAAAAAAAAGTAGAGTGGCATAGTACGGAAACATTCTTGCTATTTGTGGTACTGTTACCAATGTGTCACGTCATCGGCAGTCGACTAGCTATTTTTTTTTCTCGAAACAGTGCAAAGATTTTATCACGTACGCTATAGTCTACTGAATTCCGAACCACTCCCTTTCGGCTCCGCTCCCTGTTACACGGCAAAAGGTTTTCATGAAGATCATGTGTAGCCTAATTTGACTCGGTAGAATTACTGAACAAATCAACGACTGCAAAAGTTCCACCGCATTTCCAGTTCCTGTTGCATGACGATGATTTACAACCTACATAGCACGTGCATTCAAGAAAGTCACCAGCATCGAGGGACAGCTGATAATTTTTCTAACCACAGCACATTCTAGAGAATGTATTACGTCATAAGCGGGGGCAAAAATTGGCAAAAGCAACATCGCCAACGGGCAGAGTAGCGATTTATTTCATTGCCTATAATTGATCCATTGTAGCAAACCGTGAAGGTAATGACGTCAACAGATACCAAGGCGCCACTATTCTACCCACTGTATTTTAGTTGACATTGAAACATTTGACCAAAGTTCGCAAACCTATCATTGCCTTTTAAGAACCGTGTAGTTATTAAGATCATTGGATCGACTCCCCACGACGGAGCATTTTTGAATCATATGTGACTTTTCGCTATTGAAACTAACCGAGTAGTCAGGCTGTTTGTACTAGTTAGAAATTCTTGATTTTTGGGAGAAAAGTCATCTATCAGACAGGGACAATCACGAGATGAGCAATGGTCTACAATCGGGCGAATGCCAATAGGCCTAAAGAGTGTCATACAGTTAGGTAAAACGATATGGAAAATTTTCGATACAGTGTTTAGGGAAGAAATCCACTGTCAACCTCTAAATGTTTCCTCGTAGACAGAACCGTTTGATATGTCGCAATTGGCCTCTTATTGAAAAACGATCCGTTCTTCTTGGAACGGCATGAGTGACCTTACCCGTTTTAAAGGCCACTGCAGCGATTTCCACATTTCACTGATCATACTTACCGAACTCACCGGAGATTTGAAGATACGACGGACGTCCCTAGAACGGTCTTTCAGCGGTCTGCCGTTTTGGTCAATCGCCCGCAACCTTCACCTGATCACAAGATCATACCGAATCGTTTCGCTCACGGTACAGTAGACCGTACTTGGTAGAAGCATAAATGGATTTCGTCAAACTGAAATCTACATCTTTTACAAATGGTACCGGACCTTCGAATCATGGTATATATTGAGGCGATACTTAAAAACTGACAAAGTATATTCTGCTTCGCTTCAGTGCAGCTTGGATTAGGTGGTAGTATCCAATGTCAAGTTAGGTGAAGACCAGAAAAGTTGACAGTTGTGTAAATTGAAATACATTTAAGCGGAATGTCATGACGTAATAGGTATGAAGAAGAACCCGTTTGAAAACAGGGATTTTTCGTCTCTACCTCACTCAGCTTCTCCCGTTGTCCTCTTGCCCTCGGACTTTGTTCTCCATCAGGTGCATCATACTTCCGATTGGTCAAATTCGAACGAATATGACTTTCAAAACCCAGTCGGAGTAATGCTGCCATCATCGGTTTTCTCAGGGCATGCAAGAATAGCCTTGCTAAGAGTACACAGTTGTCTGCCTGTATTTATAGTAAGGCACGTTTTCTTCCCACTGGAAAAGCCGGACTACCCTACCAACGGCCGAATACAAAATACATCGGAACCAACAAAATTGCAACAAACAGAAAGCTTTCCCCGGAGTGTCGTGTAAATGAAATCTGCGCAATGCAATCCGTGACGGATGTTGCGGTCAGCGAGGGAAATAAACGGCGGAAAGGTTATGTATTCTGACAATTGAGATGATCTTACCTTGCTTACATTGTCATCTTCCTCTAACAATGTGTCCACAAATGTTTGGACGTTGTTTTGTGTTTTTACTGAAGACACACTACCACTGTTCAATGCGTTGAGCAGGTGTGGCAAAATGGCCAGGACCGGTGAATTTGGGAATGCCTCTTGAACGGCCAAACCTAACTCGTTCAGATCAGCGATGCGTCGATAGAGTCGAGTGGGCACACGACATTTCTTTCGCCACACGTACATGGGAAAGTAGTGATCCTGTTCGGCAAAGATATAATGGTAAATAGGAGAGAGTTTAATGAACAATCTTACAAGTGGACGGTACTGATAAGAGAGGCGGACTAACTGGGAATAACATGGATGATGAAGCACCATATTGGGTTGCGCCGAGGAAAGGGTATGCAAACTTCCATCCACGATGGTGCGCGGGTTTCACCGAAAGTGAATTACCTCGAACATTCGCAATCCATGAAGGCTGAGAAAAAAGTGCACTTTAAGAAAGAACACTTGTGTTGAAATACTTGGACAATCACCCTAAATAGCGTCACGTCTCCGAAATATGCGTTCCAAAAAAACTGGAGCCCATTCCCTGAGAAAGTGAAATGGGGACTTTGGATTTTTTTATTTTGCTTGAAGACTTCACTTGGATACAAATTTGAAAATGTTATTTCCTGTTGAGTTTCACGCAACAAGGAGTTTTTAATTACACGATAGTAAAGGGTACTTTCATTGTATAAGCATATCCACCATAAAATGGACACCTAAAAACCGATTTTAATTCGGAACTTCAACCCGCAAATCGAGGAATAACACATCAAAACAGATCAGCCCGGGTGAGCGCCATGAGAATGAAATGGAGGCGGTTGTAAATGGCAGACATTTGTCCAGTTTAGGTTGTACAAATGTTCGTCAGCTAGTTTTTTTTTCTGGGAAGGGAGGAAGCAAGCACACACGTTCTGTTAACAGGAAGCTACGTCAGCTAAATTATGGAAGCGACCAAGTTTTAGTAACGAGTCAAAATGGAGAGGCGAGGGTAAGTGGTACTGGGTTGGTTGGTTGGCATGTTTGTCCTGTTCGATGATAGCAGCTTTTTTCGGTAACGGTGATGGTAGCTGGGGAAGGGGGTCAAGAAAGCTTTTGGACGCACCTGTGATGGCTTAGAACATCGCCTCCATCGAACAGGATTAGAACGAGGTCGACTCACCTTATGCGGACAAAGCAGAGTAAAAATAAAATGAACACTAGCTGTTCGTGACAAGCAAAATTTGTGGGACTGGGATGACACTGACCCATATTTGTAGATGAATGAAAAAGATTTGCTTAAAAACACTGGTCCAGAACAATCGGATAAAGCAGACTGATGTGCATACTCGAATTCGACATTGCATCTGATAGCATTCTCCACGGATAGACAGGCAAATATGGCATACAACTCAGAATGCTTGTACATTGTGCTACATTCAACCGTGCCAGTTCCAGTAGTCCATGCAAGGCCACAAAGGGTTAGAGAACGAAATGTGGCGATGTACTTTTTTAACGGTATCTGTAGATTGAGCCCGGCTGGAAAATTCAATTAATCGAACAAAGCGTTTTTTCGATGCAGTGATCGCCCAGGCACCCAGTGTTGTTGTTGTTCTTTATCTTGTTCTCGTTGATCTTGTTGCTACTTTTGTCGCCGTTGCTGTTGCTGTTTTATTGCCTTTGTTTTATGTCCAGCGGGAGTTGAATAAAATTGTTCTAACTGGACTTGTATGCCGCAGCTATGGTGTAAAAACACGTACTATGTGCTCGCAGATTATCTTCCGAGATTCATTAGACAATCTTAAGTGTTTCTTTAGAGATCTGGTTCCTCCCGCTGACAAGATAATAGTTTGATTGTTCGATGGAATAGAGATTAATAACAAACGAATGTTCTGGTGTTTTTCCAGATGAATAGAATTTCCGTTTCTTGGAAGACAAACTCCTTTTCGCATATCTGCTATCAGAATGGCAAAATTCGACGATGGATGTGCGGTGTAGGTCTATCGATTCAACTCATTGTAATCGTCAACCAGATCCTGGCAGCGATTACTGATGAAGCATGGGACTGTCGAGGTTCTACCGCCAATCACAACTCACCGATCTAAAAATAATCATTTGGTTACCAAAAGCACTGACTGCTAGGATGCTTGCAGTCTATGGAATCGCGTAACCCAGAACAATTTGATATACAACTGGTGTTCCACTGACACATGGTTACATATAGGTGACATGACTTTGTCGGTGTCTTTCCATGAGGTCCAACTAACGATGGCTGCATTTTCTAAAGTTGCAAACCAGGATCTGGATGCAATTTCTGGTGCTGGGCCAAATCTGAATCATGTGATTGGACCTGTATTTGATGCCCAGTACGACGACAGCTATCCCGTATTTTGTCAGCATCTTGGTGAGCTTATTTTATTATTAAATTATATATAAAATATTTGATGGCAAAGCATGACTCTTTGCCAATGTGAATGCGTGTGAATGCGCGTCGCCGCTGCCAAGGTTCTTCCTTAGCCTAGATGACAGGTCAAGAACGTAACCAATCAGAAGACTAGTGTAGTCGAATGAAGAACACTACACGCATCGCCCGTTAAACCACAGACAGAAACACGTTATAAGGCACGAAAAGAAGACAACAAATCAATAGAAATCCTTAAATTAATTTTTTTTAAAGTTCCTAGTTAACAGTCCTCTACCGCGTACCTAAAAGGGAAAGTATATGATTGCTATAACGGATTGAGGAACAGGGGAAACAAAAAGTGTGGGACTATTGCATAATCCCTTATCTTTTTTTATTTTCTTTATTAATGAAATAATAATGCATATCATTTTTCAGGAAGGAGACCGCAGCCATCAGAGGGGTCCCATATGCACAGAAGTTCGCCGGTTTTCGAAGTTGCGCTGTACCTGTGACAATCCGAAGCAAGTAAGTTCACAGCTTCAAAGCGGAAGCCCATCAGCAAAAAAAAACAATTTGTCAAGAAAACCAATGAAAAAGCAAGTGAAACGGGCTTGCCAGACAAACCATTAACCAGTCAGAGAAAGTGGTGGTCATTAAACATCAAGCCGTAATCAGCTTAGCTGCCGAGCCTCCTGTCGTAAGTATGTTCAAAGCAGATCAACCATTTAAATAAAAGACAAACTAACTGAACTTATTTTTTGGGTAGCAAATCACGTGCTATTTTAGGATAGGTTTTAAACATTTCAGCACAAAATGTCCACTCAGTACTATCTAAGACGGTTACTCAAAACGGCTACAAAGAGGAGCGGATTATCGGCGATACTCGAAATTCCCCTTCAACTAATTGAGTCACATGATTGCCGTCAGTACTAGTTTCTAATTCTTCTCAGGAGAGATCACTGAAGATCGCCATATGTCTCAAGATAAGCATCACAGAGGCTTTTGCAGCTGGCTCCAAAAACCATCCAACAAACTCAGAACGAATCAGTAGTATGATTCAGTCACCTGCAAAGTGAGTAAACACATTCATCCATCCATAAAAAATAGTTAATCTTGCATAAAAACAGTTAATCGGATCAGTACCCCATCTCCTTTCTACTGTGATCATAGTGGTTCCCCAGGGAACATGATTTCAACCGGACGTTATGTTTCGTATAATCAAACACCTGAGACAAATCATACGGGGTCAGGGAATTAATGGAAATTTTGTACCACCCAAATAACTAGAGAAGCGTACATGCAGTGGTGTTTACTCATGCATATGAATAAACGCATGCACATATGTGTAAGCAGCTACTGTCCCTGCGCTGATGTGGTACAAGAGATTTGAAGGAAGTCGGATCAGGCCAGCCAATCTTTTCGTTGTACTTCGTTCAACCGGGGATAAGAGGATTCTTTTTGCCTCTGGTGTCCCTTGTGTGTAGGTGAGCAAATTTAAACTGATTCGGGAGGGGGGGGGGCAGGTTGTCTTCCCATGATCACTTGATGACCATGACGGCTAGGTCCCTGAGAGTCGCAATTCCGATTGATCAAGTCTACACTGGTTGAACCGTAGTGGACGGTGTTCTGTAATTTATTTAGACAAGTGCAAGACCCTCATGTGACTCTGTGTACTCGAGAAAAAGTTGGTATTTATAAAAGACATTTCACCTGCTTAAAATGAGTCGGATGCAACTCTAACAAGTGATCGTTAGTTCAATTCTGGATGTAATCTTGCAATTAGATCAATTGCATTTTTAAATGGCATAGCTCCTTTTAAGCCCGACTGGTCGCCGGGTCGATAAGGCTGACGTCAAGTGTAAGGCCCCGAATAGAAAAAAAATTGGTGATTGTTTTAAATACGATATGTGCATATTCACATTTGTATTTTGAGTATGATTTTATTGATTTGATGCCTATGACTTGACATCGAATGGTTGATGAATTGAATTTTACGCGCACTTCTCGTTTTCTCACGTTGATAAATGAACTCCACCCATCCTTCCGTTAGATATAAAAAGTCTTTGTTCACCCTGGATTTATAATATCGCTTCCTCCCCCTGTTGACTTGCATTTATGCATTTATGTTCTAACTCCGTGTACTACTCCTTCCGTTACGAAGAAATGAAAGAACATTACTAAACTGTTTTTGTTACTCGGTTAAACCAAATTGATTGTGTTCTGATTAGAGGTGGTAGCACACGCAAGCTGTTCACCATTTTTGGCTTGCACATTCCGCTTCTCGAAATCGAATTCTCTGGATTCAAAACCACGGGCCAGCTCTCGATGGTGCAACTGTAATGGGACCATCATGCTTTCGTTTACATGCAGGTGGTTACTGAGTGACTTCCGCAGCGTCGCTCTTGCATCTAAATGGCTAACTGACATCAAACGAACTATAGTCAACCTTTGCCTGATAAAACTGAATCCCGATCCCTATAATGTTGGGAATATTTGACAACATAGGCCCGTGTAACTTTGAAGTGGAGTTCCAGGATTCTGTAAGGTGAAATTTGACGCTATGTGACAAACCACTAGAGCAACAATTCTCCGTCTTGACTAGTTATATTCAGATGAATTAGTATCCACCTTACAACCAGGTAATAATCAGTATCAGCAAACGTCGTTGTTTTCCACGGTATTTACAAATCATTTAGAGGGGACCAGTGACTTCAGGCTACTTAATACAAAAGTGAAATGGCCAAGTGTTTTAGTGGTGAAGTGCAAGCAGTAATAAGAATAAAAAGGTGTTACAGCTGAAGACTGACCATGGTGTATGGAATGCATTTTCGTAAGGCAGCTGCCTCGTCACCATGATGTCCACTTTGTGATCGACGGTCATTTTTATGCTGAAGAAGTCAGATCGGCCATTCTATAAAACTCGGAAGCACAACAATTTGGAGTATCAAACAGCGGTGTATTGCTTGAGTTTGCTTAGAAAATCTGTCGAATACAGTGGATACAGAATATCCGCAACGAGGACAGTAGTTAAAACGGTTCCAGTTCCAGAAGTTTGGCTGTAGAGCAACACTTGAGTTTAAACCCGTTAACGGGTTGGAAAATCTGTGGAAAACTTCTAAAATTAGAATACAACTTTACCCATTTCTCTGTAATAGTAAATATCAAAATTCGAAAACTTTATAATGGCTTTCAGGAGTGAAAGGAATGTCCAGTGGGCTGACACCTCGACCGTTGCCAGCGGACATGAGTGAAAATGCCGAAATCTCATTTTTGCTACTGACAATAATATCGGTAGTTAAATGTTGGGGAAATTCTTTGTGGTTATACAGCAAAAATGTTGACGCTTATGGCACTGATGCATGCCGCTAATGGTGAGTGATTGCAAAGGAAAGTGGAGTGGAAACGGCACGCGTATCGGACTACTGATTAAACAATAGATCAACCAAACCGCTTGCACAGACGCTAACATGCACGTATAAGCCAACATCAGTGTTGAAAACAGGATGTTCTGGCCTGAAAGAAAATTTGGTACCCCATTAGGTATGCCGACTACGTCAGCCACAAAGCAGCATTGCCTCCGTCACGTAGCTGACTGCTTATTAGAATTGAAATTGCTCAAGGGAGACGAGTCTTGACCAACAACCTATTGGGTTTGCGTCATGTTGCAGTTTCTGTCCCTGATGTTCTATGGTGGTTCACTTATTGGGCTGAAGAGCAATCCATGATTTGCTTCACTGATGCATTTATCTTTCTGTGGATGAAATCTTTCGGAAATTGCTTCTTTAGCGATTAAACCAAAGCCTCGCAATTCAGAACCCGTATTTGAGGATCTTACCTCAAATTCATGGCACATTTCGTTTGAACACGAACTCTGAAAAATATAACATGTTTACACCATATGGCATAACTTATTTACATGCATAGAAACAATGTAATATCATATTTGAATCATCACAGAATTTACCATATGTTTATCGTTTGCTTTCTTTTTCACAGCTGCTTCCACCACGACGGCGTCAATGTGGCCATCTTGGGAGTAACTGGGCAAAAAAGAAAAGAAGAACGATGAATAACTGTATTCGGGTATCAGAAAGTCAAAACACTGCACATAGTGAATTAACGAATAAAGCAAACATTGTCAAAATCTAACAAACATTCAGTCCTAAATCGAACCCTTTTGGGGTTATAAAACACATCTATACATATAGATAGTAACGAAAATTCTTCTTGCCGAAGTCTGTTAGACTGAGTCCCACACTATCGGTTTTATTTGTGAACCTTTATCTTGCGCGTTTCCCCTGACATGTCCGAATTCCAGTAAAACTGGTCACTAATTATTTGACTTGTGCGACTGTTTTCAAAAAAACCTGACGTTTTCCAACGAAAGAAATTCAAACGTTTCTCAGATATAGGTGTTCTACTTGGTCGGACAAATGTTAACGAACTTCTATCAGTGCAACGCCAGTAAAAACCCCACTAATTAGACCAAGGATTAGTTTGCCGGGTAAAGATTAATTCGGCAACTTTGAATATCGCATCTCGGATCAACTTTATTTGTGTAAAAACTCAAATAGAAGGCTCATATAAGAGGGAATACTTATCTTAATGTCACAAATCAAACTCACTACTAGAGGATGGACTCGAAGAATAGAAACGGACGCGCTAGGTCTGTCACAACAAACGACCGAAGAGAATTTTGCCAAGATGCGTTTTCAAAGTAATACGGCAAAACCCAACCGTATGATCAGGTAAAGTAACAGGGACACTCGGCCTAAAATCCATCTCATGTAGGCCTTAGAGAGATCGTGGTATCAAAAATCTATCCATTTCCAGCATTATTTTGGAATTGTGCATGTATAATTAGTGACCCAAATGTTGGTGGGCATAACTGTGCCCATGTCAGATGAATCACGCTTCAGGTGTACGCAGATGAGATCAGAATATCAGATGAATAGCACTTAAGAACAGTTTGAAATAAATCCGAATGATTTTGATTCATTTCGGAAAGAATGCGGTAAGTATTATAGTTAGATTGTGCATTAATCTTAAAATGACTGAGACCTGCCAACTGCTGACGCAGACTGAACGGAGAGGCTTGGTTAAGCTGATCAAGAAGAAGACGGAATCCGTCAGTCGAGCCATTCTACCAGTGTTTCTTCTGTGACGAAACTCAGCGGTCATATTAAGTACCATTTACGCACGCTGTGGGCGAGCATTCACCATTTCATCAATGTGAATATTGCCTCTTATCGGTTGGGACAGGCCTGGTGGCAAACAGAATAACGAGATAAAATGTGTACTAAAACTGGCACTATCACCAAACGACATAGACAAGGTACTACGTCAAAGTTGGGACCTAGTGCAGAATTTCACGTGGAATTGACGGATCATAGGAACAGAAAGGGAAAACCAACTAGAGATAAAGTAAATCAATGCGTTAATATGTTTGAAATGAGTTCCATAGGTTGTATGACGGAGACGTGTACTGACTCTAAACCGTAAGCTACTTCTATCCCTTTGAAGATAAAAATGCAGAAATCAATGGCAGAGAAGAGATTAAGTCCGGAAAGAAATGTGGAATTGATAATCTTCTAATTTACCGGACTCTTGTGAAATTATCTAATTTTGGTATATTTTCCTTCAGCCCTTAAGGCTGAGCTGGACACGCCCCACCTTATTGCGTAGCAGCAGTAAATGTAAAGAAAACTCAACTAATACAACAAAAAGACGAAACTCCTAAACCTCATTAGGAGCACCACTACACTGGATAGCGGCAGCGAGCTTGGCGAGGTTCCACTATTTCTGCAAGCAACATGGGGTTGTGAATATAAGTGAAAATGGGTTACAACTTATGCACGAATATACTTCCTCAGAAATGGCTTAACACGTGGAAGTTTGTCGCATCCTCTGACAAACCCATGTCGGTGATAAACAAACTCCCATATGCACTAGACCACGTGGTGCATCATTTTTCAACACCTACCGAAACATTCATACGTAACAGTAGGAGAAAACAGCATCAGCGCAAACTGACAACATTGCAGGATTCATTCGAATGAGGGTGGCGAAAACCCATGCTGTTCGACTTCAACTCAATAAAGAGATGATTATGACATTTGTAGAAAACAACAAATTACTGACACCCTGCGAGTTCGTATATTCTACAGCTGCATTTCGGATGGTTGCTATTGGACGGATTATATTCCATTACCCATTCTGTACGAATAAGATATCTGTGAAAGAAGTAAGACTACATGATATCTCGGTTTGAAAGCATTTGTCGTCCACTGTCGCAATTCGGAGATACTTTATACGGTAAATCTATCACTTCAAATAATTTGGTTGGTAGAATGCCGAACCCTCTGACAAATATTCTAAAATAACTTGGAAATGCGAAACTGAATGGCTGTAATTCCCATACTATTTTATAGCTGGCGGCGAGTCACCATTAAGTACAGAACATTCTATCAAGATTGGCATCGCGACAGGAGTTGTATTCTGACAAATGTCATCATTTTTTCCAATTCAAGACAGAACATATGTTGTGTCAGGCCTCATTTACGCGAAATACGCAACCTTAGGCGAATAAACCAGAGTAGGTAAAAGCGACAATTACGAACCCTACACTAATCAGATTTGGTATAAGATATTAAAAACATATTCTGGACTATATGGCAACGGTCTAACCATTCCAATTAACGTACCGTCTTTCTTAGCCTCGAAAACAATTGAAAGTGACCGTGCACAAGATCGCTTTGTTAATCTAGCTAGGTTTGTGATCTAATCCAGTAATCTTACCTGAACCTTTTCGGATTGAATGATAACAGCTGTCCAGTACTATTATTGAGAGGTGCAGCCCGACCTGCACCGGCCGTGATGCCCGGACTTATTGGATCCGGAGTCACGTCTTTATCACGACTTTCTGCACGGGGTAAGGAGTTACGGGGAGAAGCTCCCTGGACGTTAGGACTGCCCGACCCTGTTCCGGATACTCCACCACCACTGGAAGCTTGTTTGACTTGGGCCAAACCATGGACAAAGAAATTTAGTGCGGTCATTTTGGATTGGAGTGACTTGCGAATTAGTCTGAATAAGGGAAACCCAGCGGGAATAGGGCGTAAGGAACAAAAACAGCGAAATTCTAGGCGGAAGTCACCTTCTGGGATGTAAAGTAACGCGTAAGTGATGAATTTTGACATTCTAAAATGCTTGTCTAATATTTCGCAGACAGTGGTGGGTAAAGCGTTTACCATAAACAAATGCAATGCATTTGTAGAAACGTTAGCATAGAATAAGGTACGGGAAAAAATCATCTCAGCCCAATGGAAACCACCATCTTGTATAGGCATTCACAATTAGATTGCACTGCAAATGCATAGGATATAGTTTTATATCCAGATTCTTACAACATTGGTGCATTACAAGTATCACGATGTTCCAGTGTTGTAATAAATCGTTTAAAACACGAACACTAGGCGGGCAACCCTTTCCGACACAGGCTCAAAATCCATTGTAATGCTGATACACGCGATAACTGAAACCATGATTTGTTACGAGCATTCCAGACCAAATTGTGCTTGACTAAAAAAGAAAAATAACGTCATAGGCTACACCGCCTTTTCAGCACAATCCGAAATGCTTTTGGCTTTCGCACACAAATTTCCAACGTCAGATGACAATTTCGCATGAGAGAAGTTCTGATTGCACCTTCAAACTGTGCCTACTCATGAGTAATTGAATAAAGAACGAAGATTCACTGTGAATGTAGTGAACCCTGAATGGTCATGGAGTGGTGGGCGGTCTTGACAGTGCTAAGCTGGCAGAAACTTGCAATGATATTCATCCATTCTCGTGATATCATTTAGCTTCCTCTATACACATAAGTTCGTTTTTGTATGCTTGAATGGAAAATGAGAAGCTACATAAGGCATTCGTCTGGGAACATCACACCCCATACATAACCTCCAGAAGCCAGCTACAGTCTTTGAAGTTTCAAAAGTCGCAAATAAATGTTCTGATTGACAACCGTGTTTTGGCCGGTTAACAAGTTTGCGCGTTTGGGGATTTTTTAATAACAGGTCCCCCTCGAATTGTTGTGGATAAACGCTCAAGCAGCAATATATTTGCTGGCGAAAAACATTATGAACACCCGGGGAAACGAAAAGAAACTGATGATATGTTCTTGGTTTGGAAGCATGCAGAAACTTCAATAGTGAAACCATGACTTCCATCAAAGATATTACTGTTTCCGGGAAAAGCAAGAGTTTACCTGTGATTCAACTATCCCTGTTTGAAATGCTATTAATGGCGATGCCCCGCCGTCGAATAGCAACTGAGTTTTTGTTAGTTCCCAATTTATTCGACTACTGACTGATTCAATATATAAACTTCAACCACAATCACTCCTCCATGATGGTGTTGCGCACATCAGGTGGGTACACAGCTCCATTCTCACTTTGGGATACACAAAAACTATCAGATAAACAAAAACAAAACACTCGAATGAGAATTTAGTCAAAATGTTTGGAAGTGTCATAGGATTAATTTTAGGTCATATTCATTAATGTCAGAAAGCTTCCTTACTTGGTGACTGTTTATTTTATCAGGTATTCTACTCACAGTTGCACCGTTAAGCACGGACTGAAGAGTACACTTTACTACCCAGGAATCATTGCTCCTGTGCTCGTGAAAGTGGAAGGTTGAGCTGAAGATGAACAAGATTTTTGATACTGCATTGCAGGAATTATGACTTGACTAGAAGATTTAATTAAACTTATTATTTTGTTCACCGTCGTCCAACATTTTCGAGAAGATAAGCCTAGGGCGTGCATGAGTGTGAACAGGCACACGTCGCTAAGCAAATAGTGCATAGGCAAAAAATAAACCATCACGTACAATAAAGGCAGAGTCACACGTTTGGCATTTCCTTAGTCTTCAGCTAGAATATTTCCAACGTTTCATGCACACTTGTGCAAATTTAAGGAAAGACGGAATAGTTCGGTCCTCAAGTTCCATCGGGGTTAGATAAACTGTATAAGGCAAAGCGTGCAGCTATCCCGTAAAACAAATGAAAATGACGCCCGTTAGTTTGAAGAGCTGTTGATTTTGTTGGTGGGTGCAGAATAATTGATGATGATTGGAAGATGCCAAAAAGTACGCTCCTTGAATGACATTCTTGAAAATGGTTGCTCCGCTTCTTTATATCCATCCTAGTTCGTCATTTTCATACGACGAAATAGAAAGAATTTTTTCAATGAAACAATAAAGAATATATTGCGAAAAGGTGAAAATCTGTCCTTGTGAATACGGAGATATCATTGAACTCTAAGAGAAGAGCGATAATGGTTAAACGACTGTTTCTCAAAAAGGAGCTCGGATTTGCGCTTTATGTACAAAGCAGTTTTTTTCGAATTCGTTCAATTCGTGTGAAAGCACGGTATGGTTCATTTGATAAAAATACCACAGCTTGAAACTCAATATTATCCAAGATATATTTGATGTCCTAAATGATACCTATTAAAGTATCCACACAGAGAACGTCACCGTACAAAATTTAACATTTCGTAGAGCATGAGGTAAAAATAGAATTGCCCAAAACACTCGTGGAAGATAGTAGTGGACCCTTCGATTGCCATTATTTATCGACATTGCACTTCCCCTAAAACATTCGTTACTTCACTGTGAGTACACTTCAGATTTTCATTTTAGTGACCTTCTAGTGGCATCTGTCTATCAATATATATATATATATATATATATATATATATAGTGGAATAACTGCTGAATTTCCAACTTTTCAAATGAAGCTTGCCATATGAGTTTCAGAAAGATTTATTAAGGTACACAACAAGATGTGCATAAATGCACATTCATGCATGCACATATGTATAGTTGGTCGTACACGACAAATCCCAATCGCCGGCTCGTTATTACAGCTGACCCAATGAGAACTCATATAGTCCTACGGCAGTCGACGTTTCAATGTCACGTTTGCCTGTTCTCCTATTCCCACTGTGTAATGAACCCTAGGGGCTACGGGGCACGATTCTTCCACGACACTCATGCGTGAGACATGTCAAACAACGTTAAGATGAAATTTCAAAATCAGCAGCGGAGTCCTGCCTTGTTAGCTGAAGTGCAGTTTCGGTAGCAAAACGAATCAAATAATCGACTGTACTAGTTAGTTGAACTGCTTAAAATTTACGAACATAACCTAGGTCACTGAGTGTTTTTACTTCTGCTTGTTCACTTGATTTTATTCTGGTAACCAAGGTTACGTTCGTTCAACTATTCTTAGTTAGACCCGTACCAAATCTAAATAAACAACAGCTAAGGGTACATGATATTCTCCCATGATGTATATCAGGAAATCAGAGAGCGACGTAGAAAAAACCCATTATGGTGATAAAATTTCACTTATCGGATATTTAATACACTAAAGTATATATCCTTGCTTATAAGTAACCCTTCATCATCATCATCATCATCATCATCATCATCATCATCATCATCATGCACTCGATCTCAGACTAATTCCAACAATTTATTTTTCTCTGCGCGTCTACCTCTTACACATTCGGTGGGTTTTGCCTAAATTTACTTTACGCCCGTGTGCTGATAGTTTCATCTGAATCGCCATGATATTTACGCCCGTGCAGATTGCGGTGCCATTAGTTTAGTGGGTAATTTATTCTTCATTTCACACAGGCTTGTGGAAAAAGTTTTGGTTAAAAAACTGAATCGTTCGAATTTTTAAATCAATTCGCCATTTGTTATCATATTTACAATACTATTATTATTTTATTTTCATTACCTTGAATTTACGTCATTCCACATTTTTGCGTCCTACATGAGTTGTTTTGCAATTATATCTTTAGCCCAGGTATTGGAAGCACAGTACTATTTTCATTAGCCATAAAACACAAAACCATAAAATATATAATTATACAAAAAATGAAACCACTAGAAACCATCCCGGAAAGGCTAATGACCGTGATATTAGACGCACAAGTGTTCATTCCAAGTAAGCGTGTGCGTTCTTACGTAACAGATATTCACTGGTGATGGCATTTGGAAATCAGGACACAGCTTGCACAGGATTTTCCCGACAAGCAATGGCCATCTGTATTTTGATACTGCATGGCGAATCACTTTGTGATCCTGTCCAATCGGCACTATTTGTTTTCCTTCTTAAGAGGAGAATCATGGCGATCTATAGCAAGCAAGTTTGCATAGACAAACAGGAAGAGAGGAGAATAATCAGGCAGAAAAGAAATTACTGAAGGATACCGCCAACGTATTCAACAGCTGGTACAGATCAGCTAGGTAGATTACTCACTCGGTAAAATGCTGACTGGCTTGCTGATCGGAAAGGTTCATTTTCAAAGCACGCATGACATAACGCACGCTTTCTCGTGTGACACCCGGAATATCCATTGTCAGTCCCTAAAATGAGAGGGAAAAATACGACTTAAGAAATCATTAGTAGCGAGTAAATAAAGGAGCTCTCCCGCCGAATGACGTAAGAAGTGTATCGAAAAGTCGAAGAACCGTGCATTGGTTTTTATTGTGAATGATACAACGTTAACAACACAGCGTTGTCGGTAGATGTAATTCACCAACGTTTTGACTGCCGTGAGTAGTCTCTCTCAAGGCAAGTTTTACCATCAAAATTTTGATCCACCAATAATGGTGTTATTTAAATTATATCAATCACAATAAACAGCAATCCTGCCAGTTTTCTGTTTCACGAGAGGTGATTTTCAGTAAATGTTTTTCCTCAATGTGCTGATTTTCTGGCCCTGCAAGAATCCGGATGCCGGTTCTGGGGGGCCCGGGTACAGAATCCTAGCCTGTGCGAAGCGTGAGCAACAAAATTTCTGCGTCTCTCAATTAGATCCTCCACCCATACAACATGCCTCACTTTGTCCTAATCTGGATAGGTGCATTTCCGGGTTAATCTACCATAACCTGGACCGGACATCAAAAGCGATTGTTAAAAGCGTTATCCACGGTAATCGAAACGTAGACTTATTGCAAACATTCTCGATTACATCATGTTTTCAAACATCAGAAACTTCAAATTATTGTCAGATCACCCGAAATAGTGGAGAAAAGTGGATTTTGCTGTTATGATCCTGCTCGCATGAATGGCATGTACGTTGGGTGCCATTAAATGTGTTCTTGTTCGCGCAGTCTGGAACGATGGATTTCAGAAAGCCGACACTCAGTTGTGTTGCTACTATTAACAATCAATGAAAAAGGTCAGAAAGGAAGGGTTATGGAGAATTTAATGTCGGGGTGCTAGTAACAAAACAAGTTGGTACCAAAAAATGACCGTTTGTAAACAACTCATAATTGCACCCACTTAGTTGCATCAGGTAGTAACCCTTTGGAACACCTACAATTTCATTCTGTATGATCGTTACCAGTGGATCAACGTGATGCGTTTTTTTTGCTTTCAGCTAGAAGCAAGGAGATGTAGCTAAATAAAAGTTAAAATATTTCACACCCAAACAACCAGAAATGCGGAATTATGCTTAATAATTATTAGGCCTAATTATTCGGTTTACTTCTATCCGTGGTGATCGCTGACCACTCGCTCGATTCGAAAGACCAGTCTCAGATCTCGTTAGAAAACGAGGAAATCTATCTCAGCTGAGCTCCAATGGATTTGTCTATTTAAACTAAACAGTTGATAAGGAGCCACTATCAATGCCGTTTTCCTTTCCGAAGAATGTTTGCCGATGCAAATCTCTCAAATAAACAACGGAACCTACAGATTACAAAAATGCTATCTATGTGGTCTCAACCACTCTGTGAATGTAACAAACGGGCCATTTGAAACAATAACCTTGGAGCGTCAAAAGAAAGTATATGAGAATCGCTGAGGTAGCTGGAAACCGAATTCGTTGCACGTACACAAACACGATGGAAACAGAAAGAAGAAAAAACCCAGTTAACTTAGTTCGAAAAAAATAAATTTATTTCTTCAATATCCGATCGGCACACGGAGAGCAAATGACTAAGAATTAGAGGAGTTCTGTTGTGAACCGTTCGAAGACAGCCTGAATTACAATGCGCATTGTTATTACTTTAGAGTTTTTCCACTCCAGTGCCTGTGGACACGAGGAAACGTGGATGATGAAATTCGATAAGCTAATAGGTGCTAACAAGAGCCAAGTGATTCGAAATGCTATGAAAACCCTCTCCCGGGCGAATTTCCAAGATGCCTAAATAAGTACAAAATGCAACAACATTCGTCAATGATCCTTCAAATTCCTTGCCTACACACTCTCATTCTCATGGTGTTGAGCTGCTTTCCAATTACCGATGGTTGTGAACGAAGCCAACGCACGTCGCGTTCCGTGAAAATAACCCTCAAAATTAATACTGTCAGTCACATTAGTCGGAATAAAACACGTCTAATTTAGGAACCAAGCGTATGTCGCGTAATCAGTAGGACAAAACTTTGTAAATGCCACCACCAGATGGACGAAACTGGTCAAGGTTGGTCCAAAATACAAACCTGATTGCAACGATATTGTAACTATAGCTAGTGAATTATCTCCGTAGATCTCGTAACAAGACAAAAACATCTAAGCATCGAAGAAAATATTTATTAGAAACTGGCCACCATGACTAGTTGGCAGCCTGTCACAACGAGACTATACCTTGACGTGGTGTGACGGCTTGCG
>LUCM01011805.1:116056-173810 GCA_008360955.1 Fasciolopsis buskii
GCATACCTACGGTCGCGTGAGGGAATACGGTGAACTGTCACGTTCATTCGAAACGACTAGTGGCGTTCGACAAGGGTGTCCCATCTCGCCATTCTTGTTCAACTTCGTCATGGACGAGGTAATGGAAGATGCTTTAGGAGGTTTCCGGGTTGTAGGAGTCGAACTGGGAAGTAGAGGGAAGCTATGCGACCTACATTACGCAGACTACGTCGTGTGCCTGTTCGAGTCTGCGTACCATGCACAACGGGCACTAGATAGACTGTCGAGATCGGTTGCTCGGTTCGGCATGGGATTTGCATCTTCAAGTACAAAGTGCTGTTACAGGACTGGACGACAGCAGCGCCGAACTTGATACTGGAGGGAGAGGGAATAAAAATGGTGGACCGTTTCACCTACCTTGGTAGCTGCGTGTCTAACGATGGTAGCTCGGGATTGGCGGTAAGTATGCGTATATCCAAGGCTCGGGCAGCTTACGCTGGATTGAAGCACTTGTGGCGTCGGCCTGATACTTCGCTGAAGTTGAAAGGTCGTGTGTACTGTGCTGTAGTGCGTTCAATTCTGTTGTACGGTTGCGAGACATGGAGTATGCGTGTGGGCGATGTTCGTCGGTTGGAGGTTTTCGACAACCGATGTTTACGTAGTATGGCTAGGATTGGATGGAATGATCGGGTGAGTAAAATTGAGGTTAGAAATCTGGTATTGGGTGCCACTTCTGAGAATAGCTTGTTTCAGCGTATGAAACTTAGTAGACTACGCTGGTTGGGTCGCGTGTTGCCTATAACGAACACTCGTCTACCATATCGTGCCCTATTTTGTGTTCCTCCTAAGGAATGGAAGAAGCCATGTGGAGGCAAACAGATCACGTGGCAACGGGGGATGAGAAAATGTACAACGAACTCAGGTAAAGGTGTCTCATGCCTTCGTGGTTGGGGTCCGAAAGACTCGTCGACTTGCTGGCTGGAGACACTGAAGGATATGGTAGTGAACCGTGAAAAGTGGCACTCGTGCTGTCATTTTCTATCGAATCAGAATGATTGAAAGAGTGCATTTGTACAGTTAGACTGTGTTCCGTGTGTTGTATCCAGCAGCACCTTATCTTTTGCCGCCTGTGTAGGTCCACTTCCTGTTCCCCTTGGATATTCACTCTTTTATAGAAACGTGTAACTCTGGGGAAGGGCAGCGGTCAGTGAGGCTTGCCTTGCTGTTTAACGCTGAACGATGATGGAGATTCTCATCCACTTCCTAATCGTAATACGATTCTCTTATGCGTTAGGACAGTATCTGCGACCCGTGTATTTCATGAGATTCAACTTATTGGTCTCTTCTATCTCTGCCTTTGTCTATTTATCATTGCACACGCTCATTATCGTTGCTGGTGAAACTAGCACGCTTCTAAAAACCTAATCTGCTCCCCATGTGGTAATAACGACCTGGATGAGTAGGAGAATAGTGTGTTTGAATTTACCGCAGGGTTACTCACCTTAAATTAGGCAACTTATTACCAGATGCACTTGACAGTTTGATGATTTCGACAGTCGACAGAACTATGCAATAATGAAGAGTCAGTAAAAGTTCTGTTAAGAGCCATTGTGACGATGCAGTATTGTGCGGGTGCCATTTTGAGGGAACCGTTATAGGATTAAGTTTTGTTTAATAACTAGATATTACACGCAGTTCAAATCATTGAGAAACGAACATGAACATGACAAACCAGGTCAATGATCTACCAGTGTATCCAAACAAAAGGTTCTCAACATGTACACGTGCCTCGTGAAGATAAGGGACTTCATCCATAAGGGTACCCCCAAATCACCATCTTACTCGGCTAAGCGTAATCGTAAATTTGAAATCCTCAATCAAATAAAATACTAATTTCTGATGAGTAACTTTAAGTCCCAATAAAAATAGTACGACGGATACCTGACGTCCGGAAACAAGAAATTCGCTAACCCAATTAACTTGCACGAAGCAGACCATGGTAGTTTAACAAAAGCATCCTGCAGGTGAGACCGGGAGTATCAGTCTTCTTGTTTGTCTACCTACCAGAATGCATCCATGCAGTACCGGGGTTACGCGATCCGTTACGTGGTCTGCACTAAAGCTGTTGCACATAGTAGATAGATTGTCTCACTGATAACTTAGTGCAAGGCCTACAACAGTAACGCCATCAACTGAATGATACCTGTGAATAAAGGTTAACAATCTGTAAACCTACAATTAAACTAGCTAAGTACCCAACCAGCTAACATCTTTACTTAGTGATTCATTTATTACTCAATTATTAGTGCAATTGTTTAAACTTTCACTTATTAACATACTTACTAAGTTGCTAATGAATCCCCCTGAGTTTATATGAATAAACCCTTTTCCTGACAACACACGGTCACTGTAATCCAAAGGCTAACTAAGACAGTGTGTCCGCTGTGCCATTCCATCGTGTTAGATTTCGGTAACCATCCGCTGTCTAACTGTGTTTAAAGTGATACCGCTATAGAATATTACAGATTATTGACTGAACGACAGCGACGGAGCTATCGAATACCTAAATTTTCGTTACCTGATGACCCCTTACCCAAATTCCAGGATGCAGAGATGAACAGACACTGCTGACACTCTTCATTTGTTTTCCTTTTTCCAGTTAAATCCGTCCTCACAAATAGCAGACTGCGTGAGTAACGGACGCCGCAACAAAGGTTGATAACGAAGACCATAATGAAACAAAAACTAAATCCTTCACACCACGTCACGTGATGTATGGGTTTTGTCATGTTTCGCTTTTCAGTAGACAGAATGTTCTCGTGGAAGCTGAATAAATTCTAGACGTGCCAAAATTGTAATGGTTGTCGTGGTGGAATGTCTCGTTTAACCACGAAAACATGAGATAGGGTCAATTTAACGTAAATTCAAGAAGCACCAACGAGAGTCTGATCATGTGGTAGGCAGATCCTTACAATCATATTCAAGCAATATTGTGGAATTAATTTGAAAAAATGATGTCCATCGTCGCTCAGAGAGGTGATTTTCGTAGGATCTTGATCGATGAGTTTGGTATTTCAGGTGCAATCGAGACATCACATTCAACAATCAGGACCTGACGAAAGATTGGCACTTCGACGTATTCACAAGCACACAAAAATGCATTTTAAGTGCTTGTTTTTGAGCATATTCTTGATCAAATAGGAACATAAGCCTGTATGTATTGGTCGAAGTGGTTCTACGGTCCCGCTCACGTTTAGCATTTTGGTGATAGCCGAATTCACAACATCAGGAAGTCTGGTGATTTCTGATGCAATCATGAATACTTACCATTTCCAAAATTGACAACAACGAATAGGAATGTTTGCGGATCAAGTTGTACGCCTCACAGCAATAGTCTATGAACAGTTGTACACCTTCCCGATTTGAATTGCGCCCAGCAGTCAAACTGGAAGAATTACCGAACCCCGTGGTTGTTCCGGAAGCCTCACTAATCTCACGCGAATAGGCTTGGAGCACATGGAGCATATCCTGCGTGAGTACAAACGGGACTCGGTCACTATATGGCAGATAAAAGCGGATATTTGTTGGGAGCAAGAAGGAGGCAAAAAGGACATGATGAAGTTCGACGAGATAGACCAGTGATCACAAGAAAACATTTTTCATGTCTAATCAGTGAGACCATTGGTTCTTTCGGACTACTAATGTGAACGGCCAAGTTGGTCAACAACTCAACATCCATTACTATCATTATTTGGTGAAGTTACTTTTCTTATCATCCGTGCACAAAAGCTATCAAAAGAAAAATTCTAAAGCACCCAAGCAAACAGATTTCACGGGAAGTTTGTCAAACATCAACAGCTGGTCTTGGGAACCAAAGGATCTTTGGATTACCTTGATAATTCAATATACCACAACAAACTGACCGACGTTGGGAAGTATAAAAGCAGAAAATATACAATTTACTAAGTATGTGAGGACACCGATGGATAGAGTGATACCCCGAAATGTCTCGACTTTATAGCAATGGACCACAAGATTTTGGATCAAACACATTCGTCTGATGAATAAAGACAAGATAGACAATAGAATGTAGCTGGATTAAATCAGGGAGGGGGCTATTTTTGGCTTGAATCCTCTTAGTTAGAATAAGCCACTTCCTGCAATTTCCCTAGACAAAAAGCAACTGTGATGAACGAAGCGCGGCCCCCTTCCTGAAAAATGGTTTAAACTGTTATTTCATTAATAATTTAAATAAAAGATAACAGATAAATATGACTGACCACGTCACAACTGTGCCAGCAGAAAGCAGTGGTGCTAGAATGCAAAGCATAACCACTTAGAATCCTAACAACTAGAGGCCAGTAAATTATGAGTGACTAACAGGTGGAGTGTTGATAATTATTTTGAGAACAATAACTTTACCGTTTGAATCCAGCAAATGTCTGTGCATTTCCGAATACTTTGGCAAAATCCACATGGAACACGTGACCCGAATAGCGAATCATTATGTTGTCGTTGTGACGATCACCCACGCCCAACACGTAGGTCATTACACAACACCCAGCCAAGGAGCGCAGAAAGTTATCCAGTGCCTGCCATTTGGATACAGAAGGGACTAAATGAATTCAGATAGAGTTTTGGGGAACTGATGATGGAAACTATTTGAATGTTTTGAAGAAACGAGTACAGTATGTCACATGACTAGATGGATTAGTTGGTGCAAATGATTGGTGGCTGTATCCTATATAAGACGCCATGCGGAATACCGCATCATCATACCTACGTAGCTTAAGGGTTTTGGATGAGGCCTGGTTCCAAAGATAGCAAACGATTCATTTACTGGATCATCAGAAGCGAACAAAATAATGTGCACGATCTGAGGAAACCACGCGGCCAGCATTGTCAACTGATGCTGACGCGACGGACCGCGGATCCTGATGAACAGCCAATGAACAGCCAGTGTTGAAAATGGAAAAGTTAGCATGCACGGGTATCTGTCTATAGGAACTTTCTTTTCTTGCGTCCTTCGTGTTCATTGTTTTATTCTTTCGACACACAAAGCACTATCACTATTCCATTAATCATAAAACAAGTGAGAAATGAACACTCCCACCTGCATCTCCTGCGATGGAGGGGCCAAGACAAGCTATTGTTATTAGTGTTTCTGAGCACAATTTTCCAGCAAGAACCTGTTCTGGTAAAAATGTAGAAACATTTCACATGAATGTGATAAAATAATGCCTTACTGAATATTCAGCTCCTATAAACTATCAGCATGCGTTCCACGTCACAGCCGGTGCTATAAATCATGTCTATTCAGTATGACTGGTTGTAGTTCAAGTGAACACGCAAGTATTCGATCCCATCAGACCGACGTTATGACAGACGAGGAAGACCGGTTTACTGAAACGGTTTCAGCCATACGATCAGTTTTGTAATTTTACACCTTAAACTCCAATGAGGAAATTCACACTATATTTTCATTGTCCACAAGGTACAATGGTGCTAAGTTGAATATTGTTCTTCCATATTTCAGTTGGGTAGTGCATTCAACAAGCACGAATCAAAAATTTGATTAGTCAGTGAAGCAATGGAATCACACTCAAACGGATCCAACAAGGCTATTCTGCCAAATGTTAGATTAAATGGAATAAGAGTGTTTTCGTCTACAACACAGTGCATTGTACTGCTCTATAGGCCAGTGGCATTGTGATGAGCAGTGAAAATTACTACTTTTAACCATTTACTAGTGTCACGTAGAAAACATACTTCAACGATAAAAACCGTTCAGTCTGGTCATGTTTGTCCACTTTGTTGTAACAACACTAACGTGGACAAGTGAGAGTATACCAAACGAAAACGTGCAACGCAAAAACAAATAAAACGAATACAAGACTGCTTAATGCTCCAAGGGTGGGACGTCTATCATAAAATGCTAGTTCGAATATACCACATACTCACACAGAGAACGAACGCGCTTCCAATTTATTAAGCCCCTTCGTTCAACCATTGACAACAATTAGGAGATTTCGTGTCAAAGGTAAACACAACGTAGCATACGAGTTAAGAAATGAAATCACAAATAAACAATGACTTGTAGGGGACGATGTTCCTCAACAGTTCCAATGATGTTGAACCATACCGGGATGACACAGTCAGAGATCAACAGACAAAATTTTCTATCCGTATTGAGTTATTTCTACCTCACCTCTTAATGCTGGACAAAAACATACAGTAAAAATTGAAAAAATAAACCGTGAGGATCGAAATGAATAGTTGAGTGGGCATCAGGTTTAAATTATTTGAACGACCACAATCGGGAAGTAAAACGATGCACAAATAACGTGTACTGTTAGGAAGAAAGAACCCATTATTTATCCTCTATTGTGATAATGAAACCTAAATAAATCTCTTAATCAGGATAAGCGTTCAGTTTCCTTAGTATTACGATGAAATTGTATCATATTATATGAGGAAAGAATGATTCATTATTTTAAAATCTACGTCAACTAAGGTTATACGTCCACTACTAGGGACGAATAGCAAATTTTGGCAAGGAGAAATGCCGATGGTCATCGAAATGAACATTCAATTTGAGGGCATCTGAATGCCCTTCTTTATGCTGTCACACGGTTTTGGTGACGTGAGGTGTTAGAGAAAGTATTTTTAGTTTACACTTCAACATGAAGGACAGATAACGAATTTTAAACAATACATAGTCTTTTATAATTTAGATTGTGATTTGTTCATTGCGCTCCATTTGACTGGACCATCATTTAAGTCATGCCATACGAGGAATTTCCAGACTGAGTATATATATATATATATATATGGGGCAGAAAACCCACTAAACCACCACATGGGGTTTTTTTGTTACTGTCCGCATTGAAAGAGACTCTACCAGAATGAATACTGCCATTGCAGAAGGAACAGCTATGGAATAAAACTTGTTTCGTTCTACTGGAAATGCCGAACACATGTGAGCACTTCTAACGTCTACCAACATGAAACCTGTACTGAGTAGTCTACAAATGATCGCAAATTCATGATTTGCCATGATCTGCGTTTGCATGAGCTTCGTTTTGTTGGTTGATTCGTTTTTGCCTGCAAAATCATGGTGTGCTTGGTCGCAAAATGGTGAAAAACAAGCGGAAATCCTCGTCGAATTTCATTTTATTTACAAAGCGAATAAAACCTCTGACTTACTTCCTAGTTTCGATTAATAAAGTAGTTAATGAACTGCGATCAAAGACAGTTTATCTATTACCGCCATATTCATATGCTTAACGGATTTTGACTGCCACTACAAAAGTCGTTCTGAAGAATGATTTTCATGCAAAATGACATACGGCATCGTTCGTCAATGGAGATTCAGTCAATAGTAAAATTTCAGATAACGGTAAATTTCAAACTGCCCTGATATCAGCTTTCGAAATTGTGCTTTGTGCATTGCTGATGGAAGGGCGCAAGCTTACACATCCGATCTCCAAGTCGGAAATTGATATATGCATTGGTAAACCGCATTGTCAAAACTGATGTAACCGCCTTGGTGGACTGGAATTTCGAAAGTCTGGATCGAGTGACGAAAATAAAAAAGAACAGGCATGCCGTTGCTCTAGGCGCATTTGGTTTTACGCACGCCTTTCGGAACGTCTTTTTTAACGGAACGCGTTCGTGGATAATTCTGGAGATAACGTTCGATTGTCTCCCCCCGGAGTGGTTGTTGGTACGTGGTGATTTTCCCAACGGAAAACCTTTCTGTTCTTGACCAGTTTACCAAAAAACAGTTTTCTCTTTCTGGGTAACGCGCGGAGTTTTGACCTTGAAAAGCAGTAGCAGTTTATATTGTCAAGTATTTTACACGCGTAATATGAAATAGTTTTCTCATGATATCTGTTTACTTTCGCTTAGATGCATACATCGACTGACTGCAAATATCCTTCCACTATTTCCCTATTATGGACATTTTCAAACGTGTATTTAGGACCTCTTTTTGCAACCATTTCCATCGAATGGCAATCGATTTTGATCCAGCTGTTGCCACCAGCTGGAATTTATCTTTTTTACAGATAATGGTACTGCAGCATCTGACAGCAGCAGTGGTTGGCAAAACTCGGTTCGTTGCCCATACATTTCAAACCGGAAGAAAGCGTATGGACGTATCAGTACTCCGCGAATGAATCACAGCAAATTGATACGCTTTTGAATGTGAGTAGGCCAAACGTAATTCGAGAGGTAGTCAGAAAACAATCGATTTGCAACTATAAAACACAGCCCAAAAGGCCATCGCCTAACCCAACAGAAAACAGACGTTCAGATAATCGATAGTGGAAGAAACTAGGAAAACTTTTGCAAGATTAGTAAACCAAGTTCTCTTTATTGATCAGTCTCGTCAAATTGTCGCATTTTGCCGTTTTTCTCATTGATTTGTAAAGGATCACTCGTCTTCTTATTGTTTATCCTGACGCTGATTTCCTCCTGATAGTCGAATCCAGAAGATAGTCTAGCAGTTCGCACACCGAGAACCAGCTGAACAGGATATCGTGAACCGAGTGAATAATAATTCTCGCGTCCATCTCACTAGTGGCTAGGAGCCATCAATCTTCGACAACCCGAAGGCCACATTTATAGTCCTGTCCTTCGCCGGTTTTTCTGGAGGTGGACGGCAGCTCGCTGTCATCCGGCTGACTAGATGAGGCATTTCATGAATTCATGCTAACCTATGCTTCAGACTCACGTTCAACAATTCAAGTTCGAAATATACTAGGTTTTATAAAATCAATATCGAATTTAATCCACAAAATTCATGCTGGAAACCTACACTGTGGCAATAAACGTGTCGCTGATAACCTCGACAAATTTGCATATATTTGTGTTGGTCGTAGCTCCAGCTGTTAGTGTCCACGATCGCTGAGCCCGGTATTCAGATCAGAAGTGTTTCATTAGCCGCCGAGGTGAAATCGTCAGTGCTTGTCATGATTCGCAAAAGTGTCATTCTGTTTTACTATCATCCATACTTCTGGGTGAATAAATAATCGTCCGTGGTTTACACATGCAGGGAAGATATATTTTCTCAGCAGTCATTGATAACCTTTTCTTTAATCTGTACAAAACAACAGTCTCGATAATTTTCAACCCGGGTTTGAAGACTGACAACTGCCTCAAAAGACTCGTTCATGGTTGCTTCTAGCTGAATAAAGGTCGACATCATGAAACCGTGGAGAGCAACTGCTACTGCTTTATTTTATTTAGTCCGGTTGGTTTTCGATGTTCAAACTATGCAGTTGGTTACCAAATATCTCGTATTTTCCGTTAGAATTGGATCGATGGCCATTGATGGACCCAGTGTGTCCTAAAATTTAGTTTACTTTGAAAGTTGCACGTAGATACAGTACACGCATAATGGACAAATTATAGACCTGTCACTGAAACCATGGCGAAGGGTGAGAAAGAGGGAAGAAAGGTAAACCGTGTTTATTGTTAGCCACACAAAACAGTTTTTATGCCCTCTATCTTCACGTTATTGGTTATCCATTATAATTTGTGATTACATTTACAACAATTTTTGACGTCCAAAGTACCCTAATATGTGGCCGAGTGAGTTTTAACAACACAAATCCTGGGCAAATAAAAAGATTCACGGAGGGGAATTTCGCAACCTTTAGAATTTTTTAAAGCACCTATCTCATTGTTTCTATTGGGTAAAGTTTATGAGACTTTGAGAAACACGCTTGTTCATACAACTCCTCTATGTTTATGCAAAACGAGTAGTATTTAACAAAGTTAAGTACTAATGTTCGCCGAGCAAACGGTTAACTAAAAGGTTATTCTAAAAATGTCTCCTGGGTTGGTGCTAGCGAAAACAGTTGTTCCAAACAATAATCAGCATAGGAAAGTGCACGCAAAGAGGACATACGGAGGTGGAATATTGTTTTTTTTTGTTGCTTTTCCTTAGAACAGGATTAGGCCAAAACCAAAACGGAGGGTGAAATCCGGCAGAAATCGATTGCATACTCCCAAATAAACATTCCAAATCCAGCAGAAAATAACGAATAATAATGATAAATGATCCCCGTGTGAAAACGGCATGTGACCGGGACATACTTTGCAAAATTAGAAACCAGTATTTGATGCGCGAACCCCAAACCATGGAACACGTTATGTTTTACAGTTGGACAAGCTAGCTACATACCCGTTTGTAATCCAACTCGGTCGTGTTCTGAGATTGTATCCAAGTTGTGATCACGGAATCTTTGAATGGGCCTGTTAAACCGCCACCTTGTTGCTGGATTTGCCTCAGAGTGCTGCATTCCGATACCTGGTAATTCGATGTAGCCAACAAGTGAAATTGTAGCTAGCCAAACTAAGGCGTGTGGTTAAACGAACAGTAGTCAACATTGGGAAAGGTCACTTGGTACAGATAGGCTAACGGTCTACTGAAAAATGTCATGCAAGGTTTGCTGTCCCAGTCCCTCTTGGATCACGCTGCATGAAATAATGTACACGTGAGTTAAAGATGAAAAAGTAGGCAGTACATCATGAATTGTCAAAAGTCATATATTGGTTTATTAATCTTAATACTAGACCAAGTTATACTTGTATATGCACGGACTTTTGAGTATACAGGTGTCCCGATTTTAGTCAAAATGGGCACGTTTACCACCTCGCCATATTATAAAGTGAAACACTGGAACAGAAAAATAAATGCTAATTTAAACACATTGCCTAGAAAGTCAGTCATGACCTACTGATTGGTGAGAATTCGAGTTAGGGAGGACCCGAGTTCCTGTAGATATTTATCCAGAAGCGGAACGTAAGACGTGGCCTGGTGTGAGAAGACCATTTAGAATGATCATGGCATAAAGGACGGGACGGATCAGAAAGAAGTTTCTGGGAAAATTTTCCACACAAAGATGCTTATCATGCAATTTGGTGAATGGTTCTTTCAGTGGTGTGCAAGATGCATCACTGATAACTGAGAGACTTCCGCGAAAGATTTTGAGATCATTCCTCAATAAATCAGCAAAAGTGACAACCGAACGAAAGACGAGAACGGGAAAGACACTGGTAAACAAAATAGATACAGTGGTTCGTTTAACTTAAAAATGTGAAAAGAAAGTTTTCGATGTTCATTCACGCATACCCTAGTGAGTGGCTCTGTGTTAATGAGAAAACTGCCAGACAGGTTAGCTGACCAATAAAGAGCAAACAGATATTTGGCGCATTTTAACAAATTAGCATGTAAACTGGAACAGAAAATATGTGAATGAGAGATACGTCGTCGGAAAAACCGATGAAGCCCTCGATTCAGTATGCAGACTAACAGAGTGGAACATCATCAGCGCATCTGAATAATTTGCCTGGGGAAACCCACACACAGCTCCCTAGTGTAATTTGCAAACAAATGAGGATAAAAGAAAGCTCCTTGAAAGACTCGATTTATTCACCGATAGTGTAGATATTTATCGGCCTGATATTGCACACCGAATTCTGTCGTTCGACGGATGGTTTAGCCCCTGACTGTGGCACATACATATATACATATTGATACAAAAATTGTACTTGGCAGTGAAGTAAACAAGACCTAATTGTATATGGCTGTATATGGCTGATTTCAGTCTTTTACAGATGGAACTGGTGCTGCATAACGCTTGAAGAGCAATCACAACTTTTCCGTTTGCATCCAAACGCCACCTGTCAAAAGGCTACAACTTTATTCGCCATGGATCCTTAGGATACTTCAAACAGAGGGCGATGCATTACTCAATCTGGTTGCGCAAATGGAAGTAGTCAGATGAAGAATGTGGAGTATTTGGAAACTAACATTGGAGTGGAAATAGCCATTTGTCATTTAATTATTATGCAGTGCAGTTAACATCTATTGGACGTTCTGCATACTAACAATGCCATTGAACTACATCGATCTGTTATTCGTCGGACATTACCGCTTTGGGCGACGAATAACTGACAACCTTCTGATCAATTTCGTTCACATTCCAGGTAGTACATACTGGCGTATATCTCGAACCAATATTGGTGCAGACTGCGCCATCGAAATCACCACGGAGCACGAAAATAATGAGCAAAAGAGAGAAAAGAGGAGAAAATAACGCGCATAGTTCACCACAAGAAAGTTACCATGTCATCTACTTCCACCTCATCTGCTATCCATCGGGATTCATGGGTTGGATTTTACTCACTTCCCCAAATCGGAGTAGGCAGTTGACTTGAGGGATCCTACCCCGAGTGCTATATCAAATGACCTAATCTGCAAGGAAGTGGGACGATCTGAGGGTCACTTAGCCCACTGGGGACTGGGGACTGGGGACTGATTGGCCAGCTCAGATGTTCGTCAGATTGGGGCAGACATCTTAGGCGCGCAAAACACCTGTCGAACACATACCCGTGAGCGTACAGCAGCGGTTAAGTGGAAACACTTCGGTCACTAGAAGACAGTCTATAGTTCATTCATCAGGGTTCGTTTGTGGTGCATGGTTATTTGTAGGGATTCCAAGAGGTTTTAGCTCTCCATTCCCTCCACCACGCCAAGGCACTACGAGTCCTCGCATGCACAGAGACTGGTAGATTTCATCCGCGCCTGTTTATTCGTCGGAAAAGGTGCATGTTTGCTGTTTTCAGCTACCGCGATCAACAACGATGGTCCGGTATCTAACTGCAGAGAAAGTGATTCGGTGATATCAACTTCGCCGAATCGCCTACTCACCCGTGAAAAGTAAGAGACATGCATCTCGCCATCGGCATTTCATTCAACGCCCTCTTGTTTGGTTAAGATTTATTTAGGGTAATGCAATTCCGCTGCAAGCGAGCGCCTGGAGACGCACTGGCTCATTCAGATGGGTCAAAGCTTTGTCATTAGGCCACTTTCTGATGTAGCACACGTGCTTTCTGGACGTCTCTTTGTGTCAGTCGACAAAATCATTTCCATGGCTTAAAGATCACTTCAATCGGGATCGGTATAATCACCAGCAAATGTTCAATCCAACCACGTAAAACTAGGTGAATAAAGCAGGACAAAACAAAAAAGGTTGATTTTGGGAACAATTCGTCCTTTTAGCTTTTTGCTAACCAAAGATAGTGCGCACTCAACGATGCATTTAGAACCTTACGCAGATAGCACTGAACAAACCATAAGTATAACAAATAAAATTAGAATAATCGGAGCTACTCATAACAGTTTGCGATTTAATAGATCTACATCAAATCCCAAGTTCGGAAAAGGTCCTTTGGTTTAATTATATTGCTCCAATGCCACACCCATGTAAGCGGTTATCCCAGAGAGTTCCACACTGAACCTTGGGCTAGAAAGCCTGATTTACAAACCATCAGAGGAATAGATGTCTGCAAACCTTTTGAAGATGATGATCATTATTATAATTCTTGGGACTTGTGATCGTTTCAACTCAGAAGCCTAATGAACCCCGTGATCCCAGCAGAGTTGATTTGTTAGAAATTTAATCAGCAAATCACTGGTAGATTGTGAAGTCTCCAACGTGAACAACTAATCACCGTCGAGAAACGCAAACATGGTCTACTTGTACATCTAAAATACTGCAAATGGTTGCTATCACGAATCAACACACTTCAATTAAGTTCCTCAAGCTTTAGGAAGAACAATCGAATCGAACGGTATAAAATCTCGCTTTATTAATGGAAACTAGTCGCATTTGTAAGCTGTGTTTGTTTGTTCTCCCCTATTGGTTTCCAGTCGGTTTCCTAAATCACCACCCAACTAGCCCTGCCTAGTTTCTTAGTTTTCAACCTAGCGTGATTTAGGTCGCCTTGCTGTGAAACGCGGATCGCTCACGCTGATTAGTTGACACCACTTACCACATGGTTTGGTTTTCTGCTCTTTACTGTCCAGTCAGTACTCCCTGTTAGGTTGAGGCTAGTAACGAATGAGAAAGCGGGGTCGAACCTTGGATGTGCTGTCCAAAGATATGATTCCATATCACAGGTGAGCATGCACTCACCTCACTCATGGCTTATCACCCATTAGGCCGTCAATTCCTCATCCGTACTCTAGGGACGTGGCTTGTAACTAAAGACTCAGGTCCTGAATGTAAAAGACTACCCTTATAATTGCGGAAGTGAACAGAATTCACCTGCAAACAGGAAAATAAAACTAATCACCCAATTTGAGTGGCCTTTCCCAGTGAAGTCGATTCCTATTTGATATTTGAGGCATGATATTTTACTCAGTGACCGCATTCGCCTGCTCAGCCATTTCAGCCAGCTTCAGTGAAAATTACAGGCAAACCAGTTCTCAGGTACTATTGCTGTGCGCTGTCTAATTTCATTTACTTAATGATTAGTTCGTGCCATCAAGCATTTCGGAATTTCGCTTTCTGGTATGACTGCACGATTCCGTATACGTTTGCAACATTTGACGACTCTATTCGGAGACTGCGTCTCACACGAAAAAAGGAGTCAGGCAATCCCGTCACAAACACTGCCTTAGATGTGGGCTCAGGTTACAGATTCGAATTAATGAGTATAATCATTCTGATCAGTTCATTATCACTGGAGGCCCTCATTCAGCTTATTAGAGCTTACTAGGTTAACAGTCTGATGAGATTCCGATGTGGGTAGGCAGAAGTGATACACAAATTCCAAACTTCACAATGTGAATCAAATACAAAGCTCTCACTCGGCCTGTCAATTTATATAGTCAAGCACGCATGATTCGATCTTGCGTAGTGCGTACAAAAAACTAACAGATGCTGCATTTAGAATTCCTTCCAAATGCATTTGAAGGGCTACGGATAATGATCGGAAGTAAATGAGAACGAATCAGTTTCCCTCCTTTTGCTTTGGCAATTTGTCTTATGGGATGGGTTGATCGAGTCACCCATTGAGGCCTTAAAAATCCGCTATAGACGCGGCAGATTGTTTCATTGTCCATCACATAGAAGCGGTGGAGAAAAGTGCAGTTAACACCGAAAAGTATTTTCAAAATAGTTGGTAAATGATATCACAGGTATACCTAAGAACCGATTTCACTGAAATATTTGGTTTAGTTGAATTGAGCTATGTTGTGAAATTTCTCCACACATCAAAAAGATGCTTCCAACAATGTGAAAATTGCTTTATCTGTGAACGAAATCAGCTGGACATAGATAAAAGTTATAATAGCAGACCAACCCAACGACTGCTATCGATATTAATCCTAAAACCAATGACAATAATATTTTCGGTTTGCTGAACTGAAAAACAAGTTCGGCAGATGTACATGTAAATTTTAGGGAACAAATAGGAGATAGAACATACCAGCTCAATGAGACCCTTTCGATCCCCGGTTGGAACGATACGGAAGTGAATAGTGCGCAAATCCAATCCCGCATTCAACCAAATCCGATCCATAATGAAGGTCATTTGTGTGACCAGACTGTCCAGGCGCAAATCATCACCGACCTAGCCATCCAATCGACAACAAACGTGACGTGCGCAATACGATCATAGACGAAAAATCATGCGATTCAATTAGGAAAACAGCGCAAATGCCCAAAACGCTCGTGTTTATCAAATCCCCATGCTAACGGCTGCGCAAGCTGTTAACCAAATTAAGGACAATAACTAACACAGATCTTTTGGGGAAACTAAAAAATCGCCTTCTTGGTGCCTACAAAACGTTCTCCGCCTTTGGTGAAGTAAAAATCCAGATCTATACATTAACTGTTTCTAGAACCTTGACGTGCGTTCCGTGAGTTCCACCGTCCGGGTAAACTGAATTAACCTTATGCTTCGGAGGAATCGGGCACTAGACTGACTTCTGAAATGGGAAGCTATTTTTGACCACGTGTCTACGGAATCGATTTCGATAATGCGATACGTTTATTATCCTGATTCTAACTAATAATTAGGAAGTAATAACCACTAATCATCTAACCTGTAGGATTTGTGGAAATGTTCTTTCCATTTTATAAGTTCATTTTATTTGGTTTATTACAAACTTTAACATTGTGCCAGTGTGCCTTGGCGCCGGTAGCCACCTCAGTACCGTCTTCGCAAAAATATCAAGGGGAATAATGAAAGATCAATTGCTAAGTAACAAGAGGAAGAGGACGGGTGTCAAGCACAACGACGTCACTGACTGTATCATTGATGAATAGCAACTGTTGTACCCAAGCATCGTTGAGAGGGGTATCCTGGATCCCAACCCGGTAATCTAACTGCACCTATACGGGCCGGTCCACTGGGTAATTTTTTCACACTCTTTTGCCATATCATCGGCTGGCCACCCCGGCTGGCCACCCGAATACCACTCGCCCGGAAGAACAGCATGGAACGAAGCAGGGGTTTCGTGGGCATGTGCAAAACACGACCAAACCAACTGAATCAACTAGGTACAATGTCCCGTCCAATGACTGAACCATCGTTACTGGGAAAACTAGTCCATCATACTCTACCTATACCATAAAGACAACGGCGTTTAAACGCCGAAGCATTTAGCATTTTGCAATCTCCGTCTATTAACTCAAGTATAAGCTTAATGCGTTATTTCAAGTCCTTCGGTTCAAGTTTTGCATAAACCTTAGATGGAAATCCCATCCCAAAGCTCTGAAATGGATGTCGACGAAAAATAATCGTGGCATAACAGCTTATCTTGATCGATTCCAGCAACAACGCTTGGTTACTAGTTGCAGACGATTCTGAACCATGAACGCCATCTTGAGGAAATAAGGTTCCTTTGCAGTTATTTTCTATAACTAACCCACAAAGTAAACATCTTACACTAAAATTTAGAACAGACTAGTTTGAGCAATACCAGAACAGTCATCAGTCAGTATTCATTAGACGGTAACAAGATAACGTTACTAACAAAACAAGACTTTTTTTATGGCACGGTTTGTGCGTAACTGTAGCGTAAGCGGAATGCCTCATAGCCATTAGGACCCACCACACGGGGATGAAGGAATGGAGAAACATGATGCTGAATCTTGGTGTGGCCCTTGACCACATACGGCCAGGTGTGATAGTGAGCCGGGCGACTGCGATTTGTAGTCTAACACCAAAGTCACTGACTGACCTAGGATTCGAACCAATGAAAATTTTGGTGACAGAGGCTGAATCCACTTGAACACCGCCAGACAACTTGGTTTACATGATTTCTTGCCTTTTATGGGGAGAGGATATGGGAAGGATTCCCGTACATTTATCTGTTACAGTTTTGAATAATAGTGTTTCATATAGAATGCACATATCCATCATCTCGCTCTGCATGTTTAGAACCGAACGCATCAGGAAAATGTCCTTTAGTCCTGCGTTGCCGAATCAAGTTCAGTCTGTTCTCAACGCTGCTACAATTGCAAAATCAAGACCACAAATCATCTAGACAAATGACGGTATTTATTTGTTGAATGAAATGCAAACAGCGATTATCCCATCAAAAAACAGTGCATTGGCAGTAACGAGGCATGATCAACTAGGAAATTAAGGGTTTAGTTGTGCAGCCTCTTTAGTTTCATGACTGATCAACAACAAAGTGGGACTTTTGGGGGTGCCCATAGTGACTCAAGTGAATGACCTAAGCGTTATATATTGAATACATCAATAAAACCTACGTACTGCCCTCCATTACCTTGTTCGCCACACCGTAGTTTTAAAAAAGATCCGTGGACATTATTTCAAGACCAAGAATTGGATTTTCATTCCCGAAGCGTAGGTTGATAGCATAGAACATATGACCAATCATATCTAACCAGTGATCACGTCAGATTTGAGTACTATAAGATCCAGTTCAGGGAACTTATCGAATGTGTCTTGTCAACAATTAATAACTAGTTGAGACCCTTATCCGAGACGTTGTATGACCTCAGAAACAAAATACATGATATTAAGTAAACAACGCTTACTTTGAACATAACCATGATAGGATCTGCACCCGTTTCCAGTGAGTGAAACACCAGGCGTAGCGGGCAAGTAAAGGAAGTGAAATATGTGCATGCCTAAGAAAGGAGCAAAGTGCATATATCAATGAACTAAAACAACTTCATGCGACATTGAGCGAGAAATATGTTAGACAAATACAACAGCAAACCACATAGCATGTAAAAGAGGATACCGGAAAGAAGTTGACCAACATGTGATTGGTTAACTATGTTCTTCTGAGAAATCACGGGTGATTAGAGTACATGTATTACCAAGCGCCAAGCTGAAAAATGCCTAGCCTTTTAGGTCAAACCAGTTAGAGGAGCGTAAATGCGTCTGTGAAATCCGAATCCCCGTTCAAAAAGTAATCGGATCCGTTATTGCATGTCCTGGTGGAAATCAACATCTAAGCAATCTGGACAACCACTTTGTGAAGATTTAGTAGCGTATTACAAAAGTACGACCTATAAGCTTTTCCGTTTCGATTCACTGAGGCATGTCGCTTCAAAGATGGCATCTACTGGATGGCAAAAGAATATTTCACGTCACCACACGTGCATATCACTGGCCATTTCAAATTACTAGGTCTTGGAAACACACGGTTGTTTCAACAATTGCGTTTTGACAATGAACGAGAGCACAATGAACTATTGTCTGTGATGCCTTAACTAAAATTGCTAAAAAGATAAATAATATGGGGATGTTGGATAATTCGCTTCCACTTCTATTACAAACTTACGGGACAGTATACAAGCAATTTCTTCATTGTTTAATGCAATGCAGTCTAATAAAGCGCTGTTTTCGCTTTACGTCCGCATGCCTTTGCCTGTTCATGGTTGTTTCGAACGCATCCATCACCGTAGCCTAGTGCGGACCACCAGCAACTTGCCTCCGTGTGTAGACAATGACTTTAAATTGGCTGTCGGGGAAAATTACCATTTGTAAAGTGTGGGCCACTTCGGTGTGCACGTTCAGTCTTCGGTAATTGAATTCTAATCCCGACCCCGGCTCCAGAAGACGACGATAGCTGATTTAGTTGTCCACAGATTTGTTAAAGAGATCACAGCTTACCGACCAAGTGAAATTTCGCGTTCATATAATCCAGCTTCACCCGTCCTCAAAGTGCAATGGGATCATCCTGATCAGGATAGCTTCCCATTTTACAATGCATATTTTGCGTAATGCAAAAAATATCCCCAATCTAAAATCACTGAAATACTAACAAGGAATTTGGAAGACTGACATTCACCTTTGGATTATGCCAACTTCCTAATACCAAAAATTTACATATTTACCGTCCGGCCGTAACCCACACAGTGCTAAATTAAAAATCTTACCTTGTATCATCAGGCAAAAAGTCATATTATATTCAGTACACGTGGGATGTAATGCGGAATGACGTATGCAGTGAGCATTTATGTGGCTGTGTACAGTGATGAAAATACTGCATTTACTAGGCCAGTGAGTGAACTAACAAAGAGAAAGGGTAAACTTACATGTGAGTCAATGCGGTGGGTTAACAGGCCCGGATTGTAAGGCATTCTGAATCCGACGTCGTAGAACAAAGCTGGCTGACCGGGGAGTAGTTTGATGGTGACTTTATCGGTCTGAGCAGATGGTGCCAGTTTCTCGGGATCCGGGCAGGAGAACGTGGTGTTTCGTTGATTGAAGTCAGCTGTGAAACTGTTGTCATCTTCAAACCGAATAAGCAACGAAGTGGGCACTGTGGGTTGAGTGAGTTCGGCATTCTCAGTGGTCATTTTTTCTTCCCCATTTAAAACGTTTTGGTACTCCGCGCAAGAAGACAATGTATGCTGATAGTCCTCGTTTAGAAAATGCATTAGTGCACGCAAGTGATTTTGTAACACCTCTTCGCGGGCACTTGAACTGACTTTGCAGTGTTTGACAGCCATGGCTTTTGCAGGCAGACAAAGACGGACACAGTATTTAAACTTAAAATGAGATATTCGGAATCCCTCTTTCAAAGTCACCCAAAAAATCACCTTTCTGAGTTCCAATATCTGTCGTACAATGATCAATGTGATAAAAATGACCGGTTGCCCGAAACTTGTTTATTAAGATCTATATTCTGATAAAAAGGGTCTCAAAGAACGTGCACGCTGAGATCTGGTCGATAGATTGTTAGACAGAGTTTTCGATATCCATATTGCATTAATCCGTTAGGGCCGGTGACATGAGGTGTTCAGAACGTTGCGTTTTTTTTTGTAGACTGTAGATATAAGGTAAGTAAAGCAAGGAAGGCGCGATTCCGCAGAACAGGGTACAGATTGCAAATTTCAATCCGGTGAACGGGTACGCGGTCGACTGGGTTACAAAGTAATCGTTTCAATAAAAGCCAGATGGAAGATCGACTAATATAAAACTTCATGCAGTTGCACTGTATATGACCGAAAACTTGTGCTCCATAGAACCACAATGTGAGTAAACATAAAACAAGCTAGTCTACTCACCTGCTCTGTAGAGACGATCCAAGACATTCTCCTGGCGCGACCAGGCTGAACACAATTGGGGTGTAGCAAGCCATAGCAAGGCAGACTTCAACATCAAAAAGCGTCGGACACGCCATTCGTTGGAATCACTGTTAGCGGTCGCAACGGAATTGGTGTTTGGATTTGTACAGTTCACGGCTGGCACGGAAACAGTGGGTAAATTCGTTGCGGTTGTAGGACTCGGTATGGAGCTGGCAACAGGGACCGTGATTTCCGAACTCCCCGGAACAGGAGCCGTTAAATCCTGAGTGACGAGACTAATCTGCCTGAAAACAGTGTCATACAATCCCAGTAAATGGCAGTATAGAAAAATGCATCCAGCAGAAAATTAGAAGTGCTTAAGACTACGCTAGATATAATCAGCCACATTTCAGTTAGACGATCAATACATGCGGCCTCTAAAGATATCCCTAACTAGCAGAATTTTGGCTGCAGACATAGCCGCCGGATGAGCGGAGATTCTCAACAGTTCCCAGTCATGTAGTAATTCAGGAGTATGGTACATCTAGCATGGGCTCTCGTTATCAAAAATAAAAGAAAATACGAACCCTTTCTTTATTGCTGCAGGAAGCAAACCGCACCATTAAAATTTTGGTAAAATCCAAGGAAAGATGCCAATTCTCTGTCGAACAACCAAGATAGACAGCTGTCACCCGAAAACTGACGACAGCTGTCTGGTTTCTTTGTACGACAATATACCACTTGACGTAAATCACCCATTAGTCACCAGAAATTTAATCGGGTATGAAGTGCCCAGTTATTTCATTGCGTGGACTTAAAACTAAAGAAAAATAAACTTCCACCAGTAACCTCAACTGAAGCTCACACAAGATAAAGATGACATTGGCTTGCAAATGCCTCAGCATGATAGGGAGTGAATATACCAGAATCCGAGCCGGCAAATCATCCTGAATGTCCCGCGAAATGCTCGCAAATGACTGTGCATCGCAGAAAGCTCCTGCGGAAAAAAAACTATCCGCTGTCTTCTAGTGACCGAAGTGCTTCCACTTGAAAACTAAGACGACGGTGAATCATCGGCGCCCACCATCGGATTGACTGACCTTTGGTAATTAGTCCGGCGGTGGGGGAGGACGGCTAAACCTACTCTAAACCAACCAAGGACAGCGTGTTAAGCATACGGCTGTATGCTCACGGGTATGTGTTCGACAGGTGTTTTGCGCGCCTAAGATGTCTGCCCCAATCTGACGAACATCTGAGCTGGCCAACCAGTCCCCAGTCCCCAGTGGGCTAAGTGACCCTCAGATCGTCCCACTTCCTTGCAGATTAGGTCATTTGATCAAGCACTCGGGGTAGGATCCCTCAAGTCAACTGCCTACTCCGATTTGGGGAAGTGAGTAAAATCCAACCCATGAATCCCGATGGATAGCAGATGAGGTGGAAGTAGATGACATGGTAACTTTCTTGTGGTGAACTATACGCGTTATTTTCTCCTCTTTTCTCTCTTTTGCTCATTATTTTCGTGCTCCGTGGTGATTTCGATGGCACATAGTTTGCATACAGATTTGCTCGCAACGAATAAGTTGAATTAGGGTGTGACTTTCGATCGGTTGTCCAAAATCGTCGGTAATATTAAAGTCTATCATGAACCCAAGCTTTCCCTGCGGAGTTTGTCTAGCACTGTGCGATTCGTAGGCGGTTAGCCTTGATATTCAGTTTATAATGGAAGCTATTTTATGCTGATTTGACTTTAGTCAAAGTGGATAGTCAGGTGCTTATCTCCCATTGAAAACTACTCACTTTATGATTTGAGCTTTTGTTTGGACTTCGTGAATTTAGATAAACCACCGAGGAATACTGTCGTGATAAATGAAGCCTTCCGGTATTGCATTGTCAATTTAAAGCACTTAATCGAGGCCGTAGCATGTCATTCAAATCGAGATATGTTAAACTACCATCAGTAGCAAGAGGATTCTCCTTCTGCTTAAACCAGCAAGTGAAAACAAATGATACTACGGAGAAATGAGATATTTAACGGATGAGACAATTTCCTTTCACTGGTTTCTAGGCCCGAATCATCACAAGCGGAGGATCATTGCCTTATGGTGGTATCCATTTAGCGAGAAAAAAATGGCGATGAGGACCACAGTGTTTAGAAGCATTCCGAGGTGTGCACATCATTCGGAACAGGAATACAGTAAAACAGGGAAACCGGAAAACTACTTATAACAGTTAGATCGCTTCACAGCGAACTCACCAGTAAAGAGCGTGAGCAAATCGTACGGAGGAAACAGCTCTGAACAGAAGTAAGCTTGCTAGACCTGAATAGTCCATATATAGATCGTGATTGATTGCCTGAAATGCGATTGATTAACAAAGCAAGTTGAGCAGGTTCACAATTTTCAAAGAAGCAGTCAAAACAAATCAGGTATTTCCTGGTTGAACCGGAACCTAAATAAACTGCGGCGCTTCAAGAGACCATATTCTAGACTAAGACCCGATATTTGGAAACATGAAAACCACGAAGACACAGCAGAACTTAGCACTCTAGACTATAGGCATTGGTCACTTGTACTACTGGACAAACTGCACCAGTGCTGGTAGATCTTCCTTTGCTCTCAGTACTTCTGTTACTGACACCACTACGATTTGAGACTGAAAGGTACCTAACCAGGTGGGATTAACTGTACGGTTATGCTAACCGTATAACCATATCAACTACATTTTTAATAAATCTTGAAGGAAAAACACATAGAATGAGAGTCTGTCTATAAGTGAGCACCATCCACACCACCCGTTATGCCAACAAGAGTTTGCTGAATAAGAATACGTGAACGGGTCAGTATGTGTGAACTGATTTGGGGCAACATCGCTTTTCACACATACATGTGGAAGGAACAAACGGGAATCGTACATTCATACTGCCGAAGGTGGACAAATCGCTGATGTGTTGTTAGCCATTGTATGGTTGGGCTAGTAGCACCTCTAGTAGCTAAACTTTCTGAACAAATGTAACCACCAAGCAATCTCTCATTATATAAACTAAAAAAGCCACGAACGGGTAAGAAAAAAATACCGAGTAGCCCTATTGTTGTCACTATGCAAATAGCTAATACTGACAATAGTCATGGTTACCATTGTTATCATTATGAGAAAAATCCAGTTACTATCAGGCGTGGTCGCATCACAGCCTTGTGGGTAAGATGCTTCAGTCAAAGGTCCCTTTTCGGGTTCACAAGAAAATCGCCCTCCTGTTGCATGGGCAGCTGCCCAAATACCCCCCAGTGTTCTTCCATCATGGAATCTTCACAACCAGCGGTCAGTGAAAGTGTGTAGGTTAAACATAGAAGAACTTGATGTCCAAATAATACAAAGTTCAAAAAGTCGAAAGGAACTATCGATGGAAACGGTCAGTTTCAAATAAAACTAAGTAACATTCAGATGTTCTGCTCTGAGTCGATTAACAACCCCAAACTGTCTATGCTGAGAGGATCAGACGATCGCTAGATTCCAGATAAGGATCCGAAAGTTGCAATCCTTCTTGTTGAAAATGTCATCATTTGTAGTTTAATTCTTGATATCGGGATATGTTGATGAATTGACCAAATCTCATAGTCTGATTTGTATGACAAATGCAACATGGTAATTGTGATAACCTCGGTGACTAGTATCCGCCAAATACGCATTTACTCACTTCGACAACTTGGGGCAAATGAAATAAAAGCACATCGGATGGTAGTAAAGCCAAGGAACGAACAGCCCAGTGTCGAATCCCCTGGTCAACTACGTCCGGAGCCAGGAGACGTAGCGCCAGACCTGGGGGTGGTGGTTTGGACTGTTTCAGGAGGCTTCATATCCAGATCACCGTTATCGGATTAAGATAGGGAACGAAAACAAGAAATTGAAAAGATTTAACTTCGAACATACTAATCACACGAGGCATTCACAGCAAGGAATGTTGGTTTCGTTTCGTTTTCATTAAGACGAACATGCGGACGTAAATCTATGATGACAGTGAAATATACTCACCAAATCCATGGGTAATTTGGATTAGGTAGCCCTTGAGTTGTTTAGACAACTCAATCTAATAACGAGAACCAAGCGCTCATGACGGCGTAGTGTAATTTGGACTGCAGAGCAAGGAACAAATCAACCAGAAGATTTCGGCAACTACTGATGTTGAAAAGAGACCGATGAGAAGAGACCGATGAGAATAGAAGTTGACTACTGAATGGAATGACGCAATGGTCAGTAAACTGATGAACACGCAAACAAGTCCCAAGTGATTTTGTGAATATCACTGCTAGGTGGCTACATTAGTAGTCAACCATACATTCTTCTTCTCTAAAATACGACTGAACTCAGTTCGAGGTAGGAAAACAGCCAGTATGAAACAAGTTGATCATTCCAGATAGAACATTGTTGGTTGGGATCGACCAGTTGAACACATTTGGATATCTACTAGTGATTCCAGAACAAACCCTGCGGGATCAGACAAAATGAAGTGAATCTTGTGAGCAACAAAATGATAATTTACCGTTGTGCGACCTACAGAATGTCACATGGGATCTAAAAGCTGTCCTTTCAAAAAACCTTGAATCGGCAACCGACTACCAATTTCACGGGTGCATCTCACAGAGCATAAGTAATGTGAAAAACATTGCACTGATCGCAATCAGCAAAAATGATTCATTGGGTTCGCTTTAACGTCCGACATTACTGCTTGATTTATGAGCGTCGACTTGCCTGTAGATATCTTGCAACAACTGTGTCCATGTCCACACAGAGTTACGACTGAAAGCATCACCCAGAGCTTCCTGTGGCCACGTGACCAATACCCCAGTGAGCAGGGCCACTAGACCACTAGGCATATCAGTCAACCATGAGCGCACATTCCACAAAACTTCAATAGCGACAGGGGACGGTCTACAGACAGGTGATGTGCTCCCGCAGTTCAAATCTGCAGATGCAACAGTAGATACTGATGGCACCATGGTACCAGTGGGTGACGTAACAAGACCTGCGGATCCAGCTAATGTGCAAGACGTGAGGGCACCCAAATGGAGATCCGGAAGGTGTGGATAAGTTTTACTGTGTCGTGCAGCTCGACTGCTGGCTGATGCGGCCGCACTATAGGATGTCCAACACTGAATGTTCGAACTTGTGGACAACTCGGGGTCGAGAGTTTGCAGGAGCACGGCACATTCAGCTTCCATCACAGCCTGCTTGGCTTCGGAAGGGAGTTCGGAGAATCGGTGTATGGGGAAACTAGAGGAGAAAACAATGATGTAACAGATTCGTGAGATAAACCAAATTTGAAAAGGTTGATGACATTGGCGGTATTACTTTGCAATAAAAATGAACCAACCATCTCACCATGAGATATACTGACAAAGGTAAACCAGGATGACTAGTTATTCGCCATAGAACGCTTTCTATAAATATGCAAACATGAAAATTGACGTTTGTTGCGGCCACCTAAAAGCCTCAGCTTTGAAATACCAACATCAGAACAACCTCGATCAGTGTCTAAAGTCTGAATTAGTTACATAGCCATTTCGTGATTTCGGCTGAGTTGCAGGTGGTCAATCCCTAAACAGGGTAACCATTGCACAACTAGCAAAGGTATAACGCAACCAGAAAAATATGACGTAAATTTCATGGGATCGATTGGATTCGTAGTTTTTGTATTCTGTTTTTACTTCCTTTTTTAATGACATGATATTGCACATCATTTTTCAGGAAGGGAGCTGAGGCCAACAGAGAACTGCAGTGGGAGAATCCGAGCCGGCAACAATCCCGTCCGAACGCCATGATTTTATTCGCTTGACCAACACTGATCACGAAGATTAAGTTTTGTGCTTTCTGGACGGCACTCGAAAACCAAGGATGGTTTCAGAAATAACCACCGTACATTCATGTCCACTCGGAACATCCGGCTGACATCTTCCTACGTCAACTCGCCATGCTGACGAATGTAATTAGGATGACGTAGTTTAATTTATTACACCTAACTGGATGTGTTAGAACATCCGGTCCTAACGGCACGTCTTTCACATCTTTCAATTATACCAAATTAGTTCTGTCACTGTATCCGTCGTCAATGCTTGTACACTTAGTAGTACCCAGTCATCTAATTTGTTCGTTTAACCTAAGAATAATTAGCGACTGAAGAATATCAATGAACAAAAATGTTATCACCAGTTTTCAGCTTTGAATTCTTCCCGCAGCGAATCCCATTAAAAAGCAACTGATCGACAATCTGTTGTACCACACAATACTTTGGCGGTAATTAATGCCAAATTCACTCGGCTATAATCCTCCCATAAATGCGGCTACTTGTGGTCGCAGACAATTCCATTCCCGAAGAAACACTTTCTACTTGTTTAATTTGATTTCTGCACATGTTTGTGCAATAAAAATTGACGGAAAGATTTGCCTAAACCTTTTATTTCATTTAAAATAATTCTCACAATCGGGTGCAACAAAATGATAACACGGATGACTGTATTCATTTTTTAAGCCGCCCCTCGAATCACCGCCAATTATCTCACGCACAAGCTGGTAATCACCTAAATCACCTGGGGATTGTCATCCGAATTTCACGGTCAGCTTGAGCGTGACAAACACACTATTTTACAACCAATCCATTCTAATGCATCTTCTGTTTTTTTAACACCGATACGTATGCGAGCTTGCATGGAAATCCTGCAAAACGGCTAGAGCACATGGGAAAACAGTGGCCGTTGAAATCTTGAATTTCCATCCGAATGCATTCAGGTGCGGATGACCAGAAAAGAAGCTGAACAAATAGTTCGTTAGCTTTCCGTGCTTGCCCATAATCACGAACAGAATCGTTAAACCTAGACCGAAGTGGATTTTGGATCCGTTGTACAAACGGCGAGATCCTATAATACAAAGATTAATTACAGTGGCCGTACCTGATGTTTGGTGGCGTGCCTGAATTAGTGATTAAAAGATCACACTGTACTTCCATTGAATGTAAGTGGAAAGCCGATTATGTGAGTCTTACATTTGCCACATACCCCACCGTATTTTTGCATCCTTTTAGGGACTAAATCGTTGAGTGGTTTGGAACAGAATGAAAAGATTAGTCGAAAAAGCAAAATTATTTCTTCCGTTTTAGTGTGCGTATTCTTAGGAACTGAAACACTGTGAACTTGAAAGCTCATTGCTCACCGCTTGGTGGAAATTTGGAGGGTGTTTATCTTCGGATATTCGATTTCGAAGGGATATTCCGGAAAGGTTAACTGAAATGAAGAAAAGGAAGGAAACTGCAAGAGTTCGATAATTGCTTGCTTAAAACCTATCGGGACAATCAGTCTCGTAAATAAAATAAGTAAATTCCAGTATCAAATGTGTGCAGATAAGAAATTACATGACATATTCGGACAATCAGCCTGGAGGAAAGAAATACGGCCATAGATTCACAAAAGATCTCTTTATGCTGCTTTCCAGATTATCTCGCTAACTTCGTTAAAAACCTTTTAACCAACGATATTGACCTTTGGAGCATGGGAAACGTAGTTCGTCAAAGATTAGGTCAAGACAAAATCTGTCAAACTCGATGGGAGCGCGAGACATCGGTCCATTCAAACAGTTTTCCTACCAGAGGGTTGAACAGAATTTTCAGCAGTCACCTTGAGGTTCTCTAACATTTATCCCGAACTGAAATTAAACCAAAAAAAACGAACAACATCCATCCTTGATAAGGTAGAAAACAGAAAACAGGCATTGCCCAATCGGAAATTTGACAGAAATCGTTGGAACTGTTAACTTTCGATGAAACCAATAGCGCACAGATGGACAACGATATTAGTACTTGTCTAGCTCACCTGGATAACTGGACATGTGGGAGATCGATTAGCCAGAGAGAAGGTTGAACGAAACCCCGGTGCTGAACCAGTATTGGGTGGCCACAGACCAGCCACTATTGTGTTCTGTTTTAGCAGACCATTGGCTTGAAAAATTGGAATGTTCACCCAGCCGATCAGAGTTCTTTCGGCTACGTATTTTATTGGAAACAATGTGGAGAAGAAAGCAATGAGTATTACTACGAGAAACAGAAGTCAGTAGTCCTACACGGTTGGGACTGAAATTTGGTTCACTTCATGATTCATCAGGACGCTATCCGGGCTTTTGAAATGTTCATCACAGAAAAGTTTGTATAAAATTACTTTTGTGCGACTGCTAATCAAACGATATCCGTGTCTACCTCCGTTTGTTTGAGAAAAACAGACAGGGGCCACACATATGAGAACAAACGAAGATCCCCCCAACCGGGTGGCTACAATGCATAAAAATCACGAAACTTCAATAACACTTTTCAAATGTACAAACAGTGACAGAGAATATGCAAAAAACAGCATAGCCACAGTTAAGCAAGTAGCATAATATCATAGAAGTTAAACTACACAGTATTGCAATGGAAGGAAAAAACTAGAAAAGGAATAAATTCATGCATGCGACTAAGATTTAATTTGGAATTCATAATGGACATAATCAAAGCAATCAATGTGGTCATGAGCAACTTGATGGTTCGGCGTGAAAGGTAAAGTAACTAGTGATCACTCGAATTCCCATTGCAGGGCCTAGCAACTGGTGAGAGAGTACGAACTCCTATCGAACGGTCTGCAACTTAATCGGTTGATGTTCATAAGCACGTTGGAACAGACCGCTGTTCATGCGGCTTATGCATACAGTCTCAAAAGAACAAAACTGGATCAGAAGCATGAACTATAACTCCCTCTCACTACTCACTATTCAAACAACGTTGTTTGATCCATCCTTCGTTCTTTGAACTCTCACAAACTAAGGTACAACCCAGAAACCCAAGCGCCTACATTAGCAGGGTTCAACGATCGTGGAATAGATATGGTTTTTAAACAATTTCAAAGTTCTTAGCAGCCTATGAACCTCACCTTCGGCCAGTTCCGGGCAACCTTTCTTGTAAGCGAACAAGGTCAACGATAGCATCGTTTCCCGAGGTAGAGAATTGATGGAAAATCCTGTGGAAGACGACGTTTGTAATCAAACTGAACGGTCAGTGAAAGAGTAGAAATCCATCGCGGAATATTCCATTATTGCATCAAAATCATGAGAAAGAATGTCACAGTTGGTGAGCTAATTAAAAACGGAACAGGAATTATCAATAAAAATCTAGGTAGCAGTCATGCTAAAAAATTGGTTGAGCAGTGCCTTACAGAACAAAACTCCGCTTGGCACCCGAATGAAAAAAGATCACTTCAACGTTTTCATTCAGGGTGAGCAAACTTGTTGTCTTAATCGTCGAAAGTCATCCTTGGATTAAGACTCCGCAGTGAAACACCTACTCGCATCCTCTCGGATAGACAGCCAACCAAGCATTGACGTTTGCTGCCAACACTTTAGTAAACAATTCTCCTATTTGATAATAATTAGCGCGGATGCAAACATTCCGTGATAGGTTTTGACAAAGCCACGTCTAAATTACTCGTCACGGCTGTGCACTCAACCATAGACTCCAACTGATGCACATGAGGAACTTATGAAAGGCACGTACCTATTCATTCAGCGTAGTCACTCCGGAAAACTTGGACTCTATTAATCCATGGTTCACACACGAGTATCGTGGATGAAGCGTACGTCATGGCTGTTGGGGTCACGGTACGAGGGGATTAGATGACGGACAACCATGACCCCACAACGAGCCGGACAACAGCGGATTGCCCACTAGAGCTACCCTTAGGTGTGGTATTCGTTCATCTGACCATTTTGAGGTGGTAAATGCTTAATTCACTAGACCACCGGTCACAAATTTCTGCAACCGCGGATTATATCTGTCTGAATGATATAGGGTCCTTGATCTACTGTAGAGTACTAATTTTCGAGTGCATTTAGACTGATAAATCGGGAATCAAAATGGAAGTAGTAAATTGCTAACGTTATCTTTCATCAAAAGCTGACCCACTATGGCCGTGCCATGAGGACCATGTGAGAAAAGAAAACGATGCTTTATACTCTTCTACTGTTCACATCAATATCTTATGAAAACGGCTCGCAGCTAACAATCCCCTCTAACCAATCTGGTCAGTAATCACTTTATGAATAAAAAATTCATAATGCATTCCTGAGAAATAACTATTATAAACACTTTTGAAATCAGATGATTTGTGGGGCATAAAAAAGGGTTCACGGAGAAATTCTCATCCAACGTAGAAACAGTGGAGGCAACACGACAACAACCCCTTTTCCATTATTCGCCTTTTAATGAGACCTAAGCAAATTCAGTTACGGGGTTATTGTGCCACTATTTGTGGGACATTTGCTGTCTTTCGATTGCAAACCAACTATTCCTAGGATAGCTCTACTTCCATATTATTAAAAACTGTCTGATGGATAGGCTAGATTTAAGCTGGTCTCTAGAATCTGTTTTGACTGACAAGCAGTATGCCAGCTTTATGAAACTTGCTCAGTCAGGTACAGAGTGGACAAGCACACAAAGAAAGTGGGTCCCCTCAATCGCAGTCGTTTGTCACGGAACTACGTGAACTTATCGGACAGGTGTGAATGGATTAGGATAACTCAGACCGTTTGAAAATAAATGAGTTGCATACGAGAATCTTGATCATTACGGTTCAGTTCTTACAAACATAAAAATCGCACAGCTAGTCTCTGGCTTTTACTAGTAGCAACCCTCATCGATTCAGAGAAGAAGTGAGCCAGAAACAATGAATGATCAACTACAAAGTAATACGATGAAGAGCAATGTGGAAAGTGAGATAATTCGAAAGAAGGAACGCCGCTGACTGCGAAAATCAGCCATATCACGTATCTTCACCAAATATCTGTTGAGCCATGAGGTGAGCCTACGAGCTGGTTCCAAAACTGCAAAAGCTGTTTGATACTGTAACAAAGGTCATGTGACAGTCAGGAGAGATCAGGTCTAGAAACAGGACAGTCCAACAAACAGGTCGACATTCGGGCGAATGACGTCCGGTCAGACGGAAAAGTGGAAGCCCATGGGTAAAGTGAAGAGCCAACCCTTCGGCCTAGCTGTGGAACAAAGAAAAGACAGTCTACTTTTCGCGATACATTCACAGGCGAACAAGGGCGGTGTTCGAGGCAAAGGTCGAAGAGGAAACAATTTGCTCGAGAGACGGAGTACATTTGTGCAGTGAGCTTTATCCGGTGTATGTCTATATAAACGTTTTTACTATGACGAATAAAAATACGGGTGTTGAACGGCCAGAGGCCATATGATCATTCCCACTTAGTTAGATGGGTTGGGATTGAACTAGAATTGGGACGACCAGCTGAAAGCCTAATAGTTAGCGACCGTGACAAACGAGATTATAAAACAGAGTGGAATCTTCTGAATCCCATTCTCGCATACCAGCCGAGTCCGCATTGTCATGCTACCGACTGATCACCTCAAACAAACTTCCTTGGGTGTGTACAACTCATGACCTTCTTGATGTATTTAGATTCGGTGCCCCTTGTGAAGATTGAACCCCAGGGCCCAGCGCCTTACGCGCAACCTATGAGTTTTGAGATTTTCTCAACATATTGTACAAATATTGCAATGAGAAGTGTTCAAAGTCTGAAAGTTTTTGAACGTGTTCTGTCCTCAACGCTCAATTTTTCTGAGCCACATAGCATGGCCCACATGGTTGCCGCTGTGCAGGCATGAGTCCTGATCAATAATCAGATGACACGTTATTATCACAGATGCCTCAAGTTGGCAAATGCCAGTCGAGAAACGATACTTCATTCAATATACGATTACCTGGTGAGGGAAAGCTGCCTATCTAATTCAACGAAATTTTCTTCGAAGAAGAGGATTCGGTTTTGAGCCAATCCAGAACCACAGCAGCATGTTCTACTCTAGAGGTGGAAAATGTATCTCAAATACAGCTATGTCGTCACCCAGACGATGCAGAAATCCATACAAGTTACTCGTGTCTTCACCTAGACCCGTATCACAGTCTGCATACTTCTAACTAGACAATATGCTGTCTGAGCTAGCATTAATGCAATTGTTCTCACATTAACAATCATTTTAACTAAAGTTTAAAAGTAACGCTGAAAGAGTGCGACCCTGAGCAACACCACTTCTTGTGGTGAACTCTGGTGAAATGATCCTTGTGCAAACGCTCGGGTTTGACTGGTTCCGTGCAACGGATGGGAATGAGAACTGAATTCTTTGGTATGCCGTTCAGTGACAGGCCACGCCACAGAACTGCATGATCGACCAGGTCAGATTGTGTTTTCAGATCAAAACAAACAGAAAGTGTGGATCAACGGAAGTTGCGCGTTTGTAATAAGATCTACCGCAGAGAAAATATGTGATCATGGGTGGATATAAATGGTCTTTTCCCGTACCTTTGTTGTGAGTTGATCATGGGTATGCTATTTCTAGGAGAGATGTGGTATATTGAGGCATTAAACTGAAGAAAAATCGTGTGCCTTTCTGTGGCATTTTTTTAAACATGTTCGTTACTGAAAATTGGGCATTGTGCTAACTATTTATGACCAGTTTTCGGTTACTCGATCCTCAAGGAAGTAACCAATTTGATAACTGTACTTACCTCTTGAACACAAACGATCAACTAAGCAATCTATTTGTCCTAGTCTTTGGCAAAATTTGGATTTACGGTTATTAAACAAAAGATAGAGAAATGAAATCCAGTAGTGTTTCCAGATCATAGTGAGATGAAGACATTGCCTTATTCAAAGAATATAACCTGGCAATGCTAAACCGACCACTTCTGTAAGGTAAAAGTGGTCATTTTACTCTGAGTAGATATTGCAGTCTAACTGTGAAAAATCATGGTTTATAACTCTTTTCCATGATACTAACAGTCCAGGCTGATTTGTAAGTTTCTGATAAAACTACATCACTATTGTCATTTTGCTTAAAAGTCCTGTTGTGGAACCTTGAAGTAAAGGCGTTTTTCGTATAAACTTGACTAACATCAAATTCCGAAAACTATTTACATCAGTACAGAAAATCATATTTCAAAGGTTTAGTGACTGACTTCCACTCTAGAGAAAACTATACACAAAATGACTTTCAGGGACGTCACTGGGTGAAAATGTAATAGATTTCCACAGGAGATTTTTGACTCTTCAAACCGCAACATGTTTAATTTCAATAAAAATGCGTGTCTAAGCAACGACATGTGTTGGGAAAAAGTAGATTCGAAGTGCACATTTGTAATGGATCATATCGAAACGACAACAGTCTTCTTTAGCCGATGACGTTTTAGTGATGTGAGTGGTATTGTCCCATTCTTTGATGAACTTTGAACTGAGAAGAACGGTATCAGCTTCACTCATTCGTGTAATCTAAAATGGGTTCCATATTAGGAACAACGCATTTCCGAAGAGGTTACGAACGGATTTAACGCTGAATTGCTCCTATCCAGAGAGAATGGTTGATTGTAATAAACGTTTTTCATTTCCTTACCCGGGCTTTAATAGTAAACCCCGGAACTTTCAGTCCGAATCACACCGGAACGAGAAACCAATTGGCCCATATCCCTGAAACAACTAGAAACAATCCAAACAAGGACGGATGTAAAGCATTTTTTCAGAGCATTTACTCGCGTTCGAAAAAAGATCTTAACGAGTGGCATTCAGGCTGCAACCTATTATAACAGTTATCACGGAAGCAAACTTTGGTAACAGTTTACTACAGGTTAGTGGGGTTCAGGCGTCAGAAATGAATCAGACGAGTGCGCCCAAGTCCTTCACATCTTTGAGAGTGAGGGGAAGTAGCAACCAAAAAGAGGCAACTTCTCCAAAATGCATGAACCAACCTGGAAATTTAAACCATTGATCGAACTGCAGCACTTTGGGAAATCCGGAAATTATGGTTTGTGTGCGACCTGCGTCACTGTAGAATGTGTCTCGAGTAGACTGAAATGACGTTGACGGCGAGCGGGATAGAAGCGAATGATTGTTCGGTTCCGTGCTGTACGTGGATGTATCTTGTGGCCAGATCCGGCCAAGTGGATGACCAGCATACGTCAAGCTCAGGCGAACGTAAAATCGGCTATCTATGCTAGATTGTGATAAAATGAATGGGTGAGGTGGAAGGATTGTGTTCATAATTCAATTCCTCGATTAACGGTTGGCATTTCCACGTGTAGAGAAACTACATCAACCAAGATAATCAGTTTGGAGAATCGATTTCCCTGAACTGTTGCTGTAATTCAGCAGAAAAATCACCTGAGCAATTCCGAAGATATACCTAGAGTATTTCAGTTTAGAACTCGATTCTCTTTGCAAATAATGTGCATGAACCTGAAAAAGCGCTATGGATAAAGATGTACTGTAGACAAGAGAAAATGAGTCTTTACAACTAGCACAGTTACACGAATTCAGAATGGACTGCACAAGACAATTTCGTATTCATGAACTAGTCTGTGAATGCTCATTTGACGCGCGAGTGATGTTAGCCTTTTGAACAATTGACTGTCTTACCAAAGTCAATAGAAGATCAAGAGTGGTCGATATCAGTTACTCCTAGCTAACTGCATGCAATCAAACATCCATGAAGAGAGAATCGAAACAATAACGTGTGATCAGTGCCAATCGCGTCTACACCTACTTGCTCTTCACTGTCGAACCCCCATCAGGAGAAGGCGAACCAGGCACCCCCATCATTGCCGGTGATGTGCTTCGACTTCGAGGAACACTGGAAGTGGAAGATGCAGTTGTACCCTGAGAAAAACGTGGTGCTCGGTGCACAGCTATGAGGCCGACAACGAATGGATCTACACAATCCACAGAGCTGCGTGTTTCTTTACGCTTTGAGGTACCGGCCATTTCTAAACGGGTGGAGAACAGAAAGACGGAAGTGTTAATAGATCCACACTAGTCTGCAAGATAACTAATTGTTACTTGTATCACACAAGTTACCGCATGAATCATAGTATATCCTGACACTAGACATTTTTGCGCTTACTGTGCTCCATAGTATCAACAAATCGATAAGAGAAAATCCAAGGGATGGCGACATTAGTTGACTAGTTCCCTCATCCTCTTAATCATCACCGGGGTCAAATAACTTCGTTTCCAGTGAAATGCTAAAGTAACTTTTCTTGATAGCCGCAATTGCGGCCAAGCAGTCTGCCGACCAATGAAACCATCAAATTACCGTTAAACTTGATGCACCACTGTGGTGATGCGAGCTAATATTTTTGTCGCGGTGGTAATCTGATTTCCAGTTTTGCTTTTCAAACACTGTTGGGACTATCATCAAGGGACAAAACTGATGACGCTTTCAGTTTATGTACTTTCAAAGTAGGTTTTAACGAGGAAAATCGTTAACTATTCACGCGCACTTCTGTTCTAATGTCTACTCGAGAAAGTGACACCAAATGGCAGAAAACAAGGCAATGTCCTTAGGTGTGCAAGATGTCAGTCATTACCGGCATACGAAATGGTTTTGATGGCTAGTCACGTGCGGAGCCGTACGTTATCATGCAATCAAGCCGTTAGGACCTGAGATAACAGGGGAATGCACTACATCGTGAACCGCGTGACAATCAAAGAGCGAGCGTGTGTGTGTGTGTGTGCGTGAGAGAGAGAGAGAGAGAGTATGTGAGACAAACCACGTGGCCACAGAAAACTTATCAAAACCGGCATTCGTATCTGTATGCGGATATGCCCTGCGTAAATAAACGGGTGTGCAGGATTCAGTAGCCAATGCCTACCCATACGGCCCTAACTGCACGCAGCTGAAGGCTTACATGCGACATAAACAAGCAAGCGAGCAAACAGAGACAGTGCAGAGTTGCGTGTTTCAATGGGCAGGAGCAGATGCAACTGTTTTCAGCATGATTGACTGGAAATATTGATTGAATTGACGTATTGGAGCTGGGCCCTGATACACCCGTGTTGAATGTGGGCATGTTTGGCTGCGGCCGACATGTGTGTTTGTGTGTGTGTGTTATGATTCAGTAAAACGGAAAGTGCAAATGACGTGGCCGACCGTTCAGAACAGTGATAACAATACGAGCACCACAAACCGCAACTAATTATCATGTGTTTGTCTGACTTGCCAGCTGATTTCAATTCAATGAGTGGAATCACAGAGGAAATTAAGAAATCCACCAACACGCTGTCAATACTGATTGTGAACAGACATATCAGGCAGGGTGAGAGTGTCAAAATGCGGACAGATCCGCGCTCATATTGTGTCAATTATTCATAACAGTGTTGACCATAAATCATCTACGTAGTTTGTAGTGAGCCTGAAATTACAGGTGACCATGGATGCATTATATGCCCCATTTCTGGAAATAACGACAGTAGAAGTCTGAAGCATCCGTTTGTGGCAAAATTTTCATCTGCATGTCGCATTGCATGCGCTCACATGTTAGCTGATTTTTGATTTTATCCAATGTGATGATTGTTATTTTGTTGAGCTGACTGCCCTTCGGACTACACATTCCACGCACATGCTTCCGGGGATCCAGTCAATATTACGCCCGGCAAGCACGTGATCCGAAACTCGCCCTAATCAAAGCTCATTAGTGGTGAATATCCAACTTTACAAGATTTTGTTACCGCTGAACAACACGGTGTCGCAAAAACAAGATTTAGGACAGAAAATCTAGATTTGGATGGATTCTAGAATTTTTAACATGAAGCTTCAGTTTGTCCATGGTGTATTTCACGATATCTCCTTGCAGAAACCCGCAAGAAAAATAAGAGCAAAAATCAAGCGTTGCTGTCGGCAAATGTTTCACGAATTTCATATTTCTGCTAAAGAAATTTCGAAAATAAAAACAGCTACTTCCTGAGCACAAGCCAAGTTTGTGCCGCAGTGGTCCTATCATTTCGACGCTGTAGAAACTGAGACGACCAGAATAAGTCGAATTGCTTGATAGAAGCAATGATTTGGCCCAAAAAAATGCCGGTGGCTTTATGACCGGTGATCTTCGGTATGTCCACACACCATGGGAATTTTTCAACCACTGTTCAGTTTCTTGGGGTTAGGTGGTTGAGGAACCACCAATGAGCAGGTGGAAAAGCGTGAATTATCAAGAACCAACCTGGACTGCTCGAGTAATGAACTGATCGTTTTCGGTACACGTGTAGGACGGACAACTCATCGGCGATGTGGGCCTGCATGATATTTGATACGAGGCTATAAAAGCAAAATGCCCTTACATGTTGTGTTCATATATTGTCATTCTTATGTTCAGATCAACTGGACATAAACGGTACTATGCATCTGAGGAGATGCATCCGATTTTACCTGGATAAAAGTTTCTTAAAATAATTTTGTCCTGTCCAGACGTTCTGTTTGCCGACTTGGCGGATGCATCCAGAAGAAACTGTATTTCAGTTTTTTTGTTTCTCCTAACACATAGACATCGTTAACCCAGGTTGTCAGTGAAAGAGCACCTTGAAGCTGTGGATGCTGTCTTCTCGGTTGCCTCTGGACAAAGCACTTAAGGTTCCAAAGACGAGTTCTAAACACTACCACCATTGGTACATCACCCTTAGGGGGATTTCCTCGGTCAGTTGCTAATTTAAATGAAACACTAGGACGCTACTTTAACGGGAAAATTTAAGGAAATCTTAGGAATAGTGCTCACGCAAAATAATAAAAGTAGAAATCGAAATAATTGTGCTCCTGCAAAATGTTTGAACATAAAGATTTCATCCTTGGTCTTTGAGTATAGCTATGCCATGTTGCTACACCCGTGAAATCCCAATAGATCAGGTGTGGTAACGAGCTGGGTGACAGCGAGTTTCTGTCCACTACCAAAGTGAGAACGGTAATCGGGTTAAGCAAAAAATAGGAAGAGCACTATTCATAGTGCTGTCCAACATTTTTCACAAATAGCATGTAGTCAGTACATGCTACCGGTAGATCAAGTTTGATAATAAACCGAAAGTCCAGTAGTGGTCATGGCTTCGGTAATCAGTTCAGAAGTTCAAGTTTTTAATTCCCATCGGATACAGAAAGAAACCCGTAGAACGGAGCTCAGCAGCAGGCCCCATTTATAAAATCATTTATTCCTCTCTACTGTTGACAGCGCACCCGAGATTCTGTGACTGAGTTACGCACAACATCATTCCTGCCATTTTTGTTAGCTAGGCTAAGATGTGCCGTTTTCGGTACGAAGAGAATCGGAAACTATTTTCTCACCACTCACCTGGACAGGTGACGAAACGTTTGCAATTTGAATGCTTAGTTCAGTAATCAAAACCCCTGGGAAACCAACAGACTGAGCTACGGCCAATCCTAAATTCGAAAGCACCGGAAATTGGAAAATGACTAACACCATCAACACGAACCAAACACAGTTAACGATCGGATCGTTACGGAGATGCAACACGCAATGAAAGTAAATGATGATAGAACACAAGCAGCCAGAAGCTCATGCGTACCCTTAGAAAACAAGACCAACGCTTAAGAAATCCGAAGTAAATCACAACCTCCTTATTCGGAACTGAAAATAACGGAAGAGAACAGGAAGAACAGATGACAAGATACGATGGAGGACGGCGTTGGAAGTGTCGAAATTCGTACACTATAGTGTAGTTACTCATTTTCGGAATGGGTCACAAACTTTCCAGTTTCTGTATTTCATCTTACAACCGATCAGGAAAAAGCAGAAAGTATATCAGCTTCGTATATCATTGCAAAAAAAGTCTTGACAAAATTTATCGGATGGATAAGACTCTGCATTGATGACTTAAACAAATCATTCGCTACACCTTCACACAGTTAGGGTCAGTCCACCTATCAGATGATCATATACTTTATCATGGTGAACTTTGAACCCTCTGTTCTGAGGTCTGACGAAACATTCTACATATTTGAAAATGTACATATTAGTGAACTGTTGGTAGCAAAGTACGGAATAAATCTGAGAAACCCGATCGATTGGTGATTTTAAGCAATTCAGGGGACTGATCGTGTGAAATTAGATCATCACAAGGCGCATCTTATATCATTTAGGTTTGTGTGATTTAAAAGGCTTTGTGTTTTTAACTTCTTCATCTCGGCTCGTCACAATCTGTATTGACCAGGTCTATTTCGGTTTACTCTGTTTTGCCAAGTACCGCTTGAGGACAAAATGGCCGGAATGATTTTTCTACTTTTGCAGACACTCAATCGGGATGGGAAACTAAACCAAAGACTTTCTAACTGCTAGTTAAATTTGAGCCAATAAATAAAATTGTTTCTCCCATTTTAGTGTTAAAATTCGACTAATTAAGGTAAACAGAATCCATTCTCTATGAGTGGATTTTCGAAAATGTTATCAGAAACGACGTTATGGGTTTTGACAGGGAATGACTGGTAACTGTGGTGGAAAATTTGCGACTCACTTATGAAAGCAAAAACGATTGTTCAAGGTTGGAAAAAAATGGAGCTAACTAGCAAAGTAATCGGAAGAGTGGTGGGATGAATGAACTAACATCAGCAGCACTACTATCTGAGTCTGATTTTAGCAGTCTGATCATATGTTAATTCAGTTGACCGGTGATGGTCAAGCCGACAAAATTGGCATTTCCATCCGAAAGTCGCCGGTTCAAATTCGTCTAATACCGATCAACTTCCTCACTTGGAAATTTCTGCCCGTTTGAAGCCCTTCTCTAAAAAGCATTGCGCTGAGGCATATGACTAAAATGACAAAAGAAGAGTTGAAGAAAACATCCATAGTTCGGTCCTCAGATGTCAGCCAACACTAGTCAAAGCTGGTATATCAATCGAAACGCCTATAAGCTGATATCAAATTTACGGATTCGTTAACATAGCACAGTATTGTACTACAACTAACACCTGTAGTCTGGATACCATATCGTCTTAAAATGACTGGAGCCTGTGTAGCCTGAGTTGATGTTCGTATCTCAATCACCAAACGTTCACCATTCATAATAATCAGCTGATTATAGGCGTAGCCATAATTCATCCCCCTTCCACTGGCAGCCGTTTTAGTATGAGGTGATGGGAACGAATTGACCTGAAGTATAATAACAGTAAATTACGTTGTCAACGTGAGCTTCACAACAAGGTTACTTAGGGATCGTTCGTTCGAATAGCTCTGCTCGCTTCCACTGACTCGTCGAACATTCTTTCACCTAGAAGAATTTTGAGATTTCACCAGGTGTCAAGTTTTACATATAGGGATAAAATTTACTCGGCTGTTTTACTTTCAAAAGTTGATCCCGAAATCCGAAACTGAACCAGCTATCTCTTTCAGAGTGACAAGTCTGCTTATCGGAATATCTGTCTACAAGCGCAAGGTAGCCCATCCTGTTCTGTCTGGCTCTTAGGATGTGAAACAAATGCCAATAAATTCCCTAGCATTCTTGATTCTATTTAACGACGAAAGAGTTCCAACAGAATTTCGCAGTAGTCATGGACGATGTTATCTTTCTGTTCTGCTGATTCGGAGCACAACGATGGCGATTAAAGAGACAAGTTTGACATAGCCGCTAAAATGCACTTTCACACAGCCCTACTCAGGGAACACGAGGATGTCACATTGGTTTGCTACCATAGGACAACTGATGAAGTAATGCTCTATTTGCTAACTATAAGACAAATATATATGTATATATAAATAAAAACTATGCATCGTCTCCAGTACCCGAGATAATATGAAAGACAACTGAACGAAAGTGGAAAGCCCAGAATTGTGCGTATTTTCGTATATATTCGGATTTGCGCAGGCATAATCAAACAATGGAAATCAGTTCTTAATAAATCGAATATTTTTCACCTTGGACGCATTCCACTGAATCTGACTAGTCAGCATGCGCACACTTTGCTTTGATTCGGTTCAAACACGATAACACGCCAGATAAAAATTCCACTGGAATAGCCCCGAACGGTTTGTGTACACTCATAATGTTTTGCGCAATCAGGGAAGCAAGTTTCATGCATTGAGTTAACAAGGTTTGTGTGATAACAACAACTCAGTGAACTTTAGCTGTGCAAAAACGAAAAACAGGGTTCATCGTTTGTTCTCTTACCTAAAAAATGCTGATGAGTTGGCAGTTTCAGCATGCTGAAACCACAATTCGATCAAAGTTTACCTCGATAAGCAAGCTTACACCACTCGCAAATTGCTGACACGTTTGCAGAGAGCTCACTTACATCTATTTTGGCAATTCTATTGGCCGGATTTACAATCATTTTATCATTAATTACAATCTGAGAGCACTCTTGTTCCCATGACAAGACGATCCACTAGAAATTTGGCAGTACTCAGCCCCACTGTCGTCCGGCTCACGAAAACGCATAAATCCATTGAGACTTCTTGTGGTTCTCCACGTCCAGTCCCAGGGTTAGGGTTCTCGGCTGTCCCAGACAAAATTAAGAACGCAATAAATCAAGTGAACTGCCGCTTTCCTTCATTTGCACCCATTCACTGACAGAATGCATGTCAACCGCATGCCGCCCTTGTTAACGTATGCAGTTGAAATCTAAATGTTAACTCTGCGAGCCAGTTTCTTAAATCTTCATCTCCCGTTGCTTTGTTTCTGAGTGAAGCACGATTTTTTCCCATCAAAAACAAGCAATCTTCAGTTTTCTAACTACTTACTTCATTCCTACATTTTCTCCTTAGCTGGCTTGTGCTTTTATGTTCTCCAGTCCACCAACTCCTCCCGAATTTCACATACTGGCTTTTCCAACCGAGGCTTTGAAATTATGTGGTTGAAGAATCGGATCTTTTCTTTTCTACGTTATTTTTGCGACCCTTAATGCCCCTCCAGCAGCAGCAGGCCATCAGGTTTTCGATTTATTGTCTTCGAACATTGAAACACTGAATTTAACAGACCCCAGCTACCAAACTGATACCCTAAGTAAATTCAACGTCCGTCACAAGGATTGGCATTCATTGGAAACTTCAACCGTGTAACATGAGACCGAAACTTTGGTTTTAATCAACAACCTTTATTAACTGGCCAACAAAACTACTCGTCTGTTCGATTGTCTTGGCTGCCGCGCACACCCTCCTGATCCCACTGTCATATCCATTCCTTCAATATTCTCTAATATCACTTCTTTATATCCTTTGGGTTCATCGCACCATCGTCTCATTTCATATTCTATTTTTTCTCTCCCCGTCCCGGTACACAGCTTTAGGTAGGCTTTTTGGCACTGCGAGTTTTCTGGCTGGGGTTGTTTCGTGACTTTCTGGCTTCTTATTCCTTAGGACGACTGTTACTCTGCATCCGATGCTTCTTTGCCTGTTTCAGTGAGGCTATTCATTAAGATATTCACCTTTATATTCCACACCTCTCCAAGCTCGGTAAACCACGATGGCTTAAGTGGCTTAACCAGGCCTGTAATCGTGCTGTGCATCACCGGTGACGATGCTCGCCAAACTAAATACCCAGGGACTGTTTTGTGCAAGCCAGGAACAAATACTAGATCACCATAAAGGCGGAAAAAGAATGCTTTGTAGGCCACAAAGCTGAGCTACTGGTCTCATCCGCCAGTGGCAGCCAGTCGTCCTGTGATCCCTTAGAAAGACGACATCGCGTAATTTCGGCCCTTCTAGCTGTCCTTCCACTCGCTATTCTCTCGGTTCTCTGATCTGTGATCCTTCTGACAAAATACGGAATTTTGTCTCCCAGTTTGCTTCACTCCCTACCAACTCTGTCAAGACTGTTTCGCCCGTTTCTCTCATGTGTTCCACTACAGTTTTCTTCCCGACGAAATCACCAGAAGGATTCATCAAATTCTCTTAAAACCTAATGTTTCCAAAGATCTCAGGCCGAACAGTAATCCACTAATCATTCTTTTTTCCTTTTCGATCAAAATGCCTTTCCTTCTTCATGGAAGGACAAAATTACGTTTCCCATCCAAAAACAGAGAGGTCTCTCTAGCCCCAACAATTATCATCCCGCCACCTATATTTCTCCGTCTACAAATGCTTTCGAATCCGTTGTCCCTGACCAACTGTGTCCGTTTCCTGAAAGTGAAGGTCTGCTGATTGACCGTCAATATGGATTCCGATTGCGTTGTTCTGCAGGCGACCTACTAACTATCACCTAGTACGCCCGGTCGGCTGTACTTCAGAACCATTCACCTGATTTCTCCGAACATCTATAAGGCCTTCAACCGGGTAAGGCATAAAGGACAGCTGACAAAATCGCAGTCATGCACAGTCCATCAGGCTTGTGTGGCGGACCTCGTGTTTCCTCAGCTAGAGAGCCATCTCCTTCCGAGTCTTTGAGGTTGTGGCTCAGCCGCTTCATGTGAATGCTGCAGTTCATCGAGGTTCTACAATGCATTCACGCATTTTTTAGTGATTAAGGATATTTTAACACCAATCTACAATATACTTTGTTGTTTTGCCGATGATGTTATACTGCATTCTTTCTTACTTCTGTTACCACCCATCAAGCCATTGCCAATATCCATCATGATCTTATTGCTCCCAGTGTATTAATAACTTCCGATCTAGAACAAACCTCTGTCTAGAGTTTTGCCAACGGTGGCTGCTCCATTGCTTCCAAGACTTCTTTCGCGTTTAATTCACTTAAGTTTATCCCCCATTCTCTTTGGTTCTATTCTTACTCGACTTCTCTTCGTTTTGCTGAGTAATATTCATTTCTGATCTTATCATCAGATTGTTTTTTCTGTTGATCGCCATATGTATGAACGCTTACCTCTTACGGTGCGTGCAGAGTTGGTCCTCTATTCCGCATCAGACGCTTTATAACACCAATTCACATCCTTCTTTGTTGAGAAGCTCAAATCCGCCCGATACTTGTACATTGCAGTAATGCGTGGGGCGGAGCTTCGACTGCCGTTATTTCCTTTTCAGATTGGTTCAAACGAAAGGCCATCCGAATGATCGATTATCCCTAACTGTTCTTCAGTCTGCAGCCACTGGACCATTACCGGACAGCTGGATCACTCCCTCTTTTCTCTCGCAACTACTTTGGTTTTTGTTCTTCAAAATTCTCCTTCCCATGATGTCCTCTCGTTTTTCTTCAACTCTAGATATCTAAACTATTTTCAACTTCAATCTTCCTTTATCCTGCATATCACATATTTAGGGAACACTGTTCGTCTCCTCGTATTTCCAAAGACCTGCACTCTTCCTGTTGTTAAAAGCAGGATCAACAGGCTGACTATTGCTATAATGTTCCACAAAAGCATCCACCTTGTGTTCTTTTAATACAAATAACGATTATGCAAAAAAGATGAAGAAAAACAAGAAAACATCGTGAAACTACAGAACGTCACCGTGGTTTTCGATATTTATTCGGTGAGTTGTTTAAACGAGCACAATGATGGGTAACGGAAGAACAAAACTCTGTTGTTCTCGCATCCAACATCTTCCCTCGTGGTTTTCTCGTCCAGGTAAATTTGTTCGGCACTTGCGCCGTTCAATTCAGCCAATATCTCTGGTGTGAAAATGCGTCCGGCCACCAGCACCATATTAAGATTTCATTCGAAGCATGATGCCTCACCCGTGTCATGTCGGAGAAGTGAAAACACTATGGAATTAGCAAGTTACCATCTAGAAGGGAACAGTCGCTCGGGAAAGGTTCTCTGGATAAACTCAACAGTCTAATTAGTCAAATAGTTTCGTTTTTCTTAAGTCGGATGCGCAGCCTCGTTCTGTGCTGGGTATTTTTCATAACAATGAAGTGAGAACCGGTTGCTGCGTCGTACTCAACATGCACCAACCCAAAACAAAACAAGCTGTGACATCGCACACACACCATATATATATATATATACGTATATGTATATAGATATATACACTCCGTCTGTCCGCTTTGAATTCACCAAATTAGTGCGCATTCACGCAGGACTAGTTGTGCATTTTTTTTTTGAAAACGCGCACTAGTCGATCCATGCGGAGAGTGGCCCAATTGTCTGGACATTTTGAGCTTGTAAGGGTATATGTGAACACATCAGTTCGCCAGCTATCTATATGTTCGTAGGCATCTAATTATTCATGTTCCTCCTTGCCTAGTGAACCACGTCTCGGTTTCCAGTATGAGTTTCTATCGTAAATGACTGCGTGGGAATGCAACCATTGTTTCCGCGTGAGTGATCTAGTGTAAACGGTCACATAACTGTTTCCCGAATTTTTAAATCCAAATGAAAATGCGGATCAGTGTCCACAAAACTAGTGCCATTTTCGGAATCTGAGTGATACGTCTGTATGTATTCATGTCTGCGCATGTTAAACCAGCTAAACCCTGGTAATTTCGATGCGGATTTGGTAAACAGACAGATCTGCAAACGAAACGTAATTGCAGGCTAAACGACTGGCATTTGATTGACGTAATATTTCACACTCTTTTACAATGGCACAAGCTGACGATAAAATCTGAAGAGATAAGGTCACCTAGAATTTTCTGGGACAAAGTAATCTGGTGAACGAATGTCTACATAGAGACAACTGCATGTGATTGAAGTGCGACACGTTATCTTACTTCGACAAATCATACGGCAGAGAAGCAGAACCGAATGGAGGATGTTTGGGATTTGTAAGGACTGGGAACAATATTTCCTACGCACTTCTCATGCAAACCCGAGATATGTTGGACATAAAATCGACGTGCACGATAGTTTTCAAAGCCCAATGAGCTGATGGGGAGATTCGACAGTCATGATGCTGACACAGAAAGTGACGGAAATCCCAGAATTTCAATGTCAGGAGCGTTCAGATTTTACGACCATTAACCTTGCAAAAACTACTTCGATTTCGGCACCTATTTCATATTACCACTTACTGAAGAGGTAGAAATAAAAATAAAAATAGTGAGACTTGAAATGCAGGGCAATTTGAAGAACTATTTAGAAAAGGGAAGATTTTTAACTCAAAAGTGTTACTAACTGCGACAGTGAACCATATCGTCGAGTGTTTCCAATCGTCGTTGACAGGAATCTCGTGGACCTTAAGTAAACAGTCTAATTCGACCGACAAGGGCCAGTCCGAAGGTTAGATGTTCACACCATTCTACCATGTCATTCTTTGGCCACTTGGACCCATTCTCCATACATTACCTGCCCCAGACAACAGGGTAAACGAATTGAGGGGGCATGCGTTAGAAGTCACTCTAGTCACATTTAGTGCCTGTTCTAGGAATTGAACCCTAAGACTCAGTGCCTTACGTTTAACCTATGAGTTACTGGCAAAGTTCTCCTATCACAGTTGACCAAAACCACGGGGAAAACGGGGTCCAAAGAGATAAACCCTTCGGATATTTGCCCTCAACTATCATGTTTCGTTTCTATCGTTTTTATCTTTTATCTTTTACTTCCTTTATTAATGAAACAACAATGTACATCAATTTTCAGGAAAGGAGCCGCGGCCAGCAGAGAGCTGCCTAGTGGGGAAGTTGACCGGCGGCGGGAGGATTCGAACTCGTGACCTTCACGTCTAAAACGCCAGGACCTTATCCGTTTGGCCACCGCCGGCAGTGCAGCGGGGCCCACCATAAGGCTGCTGTGTAGACTAGATCGTTGATTGATAACCCAGTTTCACGCCAATCCCACGGATTGCTCAAGTTGCTGAAAGCCAGTAGAATGACCGTGAGTAGTAGGTTTCTGATCGGCTAACCTGGAAGTTGTGGGCACTTAATTCAGTCAACCGCTATCGGTTACGAAATACGTGGATTGCTTGATGGACATCCATTTCGTGGGTTAAGGGCTTAGGGGGATAATAACAGTTTTCTCGTGATACACAGATTTTAGTTTTGACTAGGTTAAACTGCCTGCGAAACCCGTTTCCCCAGTTTTCATACAGGCTTCAATCGCTAGTAATCTGATTAAAACACTAAGCAGATGCTTTTGCCTGTTCCAGACCGCGATACAGAGAAACAGAACAGTGTCCACCATTAAATAAGACGACGTCCAAGAAACCAGTCACATTGCTCATCGCTTTTTGTGTGAGCACCAAGCTTGTGATATCAATTTAAAATTGCCTGTTGCTGATTATGTGACCACCACTTAAGAGTGAAGACTAGAAGATTTATGCCACATTGGATGGCCACCAATTAGCGACTGAGCAGTTAAGGGTGGTCAGCGGCGTTGTCCAAAATTATAACGGATAAATTAAAAGATGCTGAAATCATAATGTAATAATATGAAGCATTCTTTGTTATGAGACCGTGTGTTGTCACGAATACTTCCTGACAGCAATCAGATCCCGGGGTCTTGGCTTGGCTGACCATCGCCCGAGAGACATCAGAAATTCTCAAACGGCTACACGTTAATAAAACACATTCCTTGTCGGCCGTTAGGAAAAAACTGACGATGGATTACATAAAAAGTCGATTCATTCTGTCGTGTTAAACAACTGCACAAATATGAAAAATACAGAAGTATTGATGGTTTTGTAGCGAGGGCGCATCCACTTAGGATTACCGAAGCAGAAGTTTATGAAACAAAATAAGCTTCAATAATAATTACGTAAAGAAAACATTCTGAAGGAAATACAACGCTCAAACAAGGGTTATTTTAGCGCTGTTATAACAGCCTATTTTTAATGTTGAAAATTATCTAATGAAGATAATGGTCTTTCGTATTCACGTGCAAATGCTATCCCAGTAAGAATTATTGTAATTCTATCAGGGACGCGTTTAAATTATCACCAATCAGTCGCATGAAGTTAGGAAACTCTTAAAGTTAAGCTTGTTACCACACCTAACCTGATGACATTATGTGATTATATGCCGCTCCAATTTTCACAGTCAAGGTCCCTGCGGCTCCGTGCAGTGGGCCCTAGTGGTTGTGTGGCAAGACCCTCCAATTGCCTTCATCCTGATTTTTCCCAAAGAGGGAACTGTTTTTGCTTACGGACAAATGAATTGAATTTCTGTGGAGGTGCATGACCGGCTTCGCGGCTACTGCCACTGGGAAGGTATGCGTACCCGGCACTCTTCTGCCCTGTTCAACCCTTGTGTGCACTTCATGATTAAGAGCGAGAACGGATGATAAGTCCATTTAAGAATCGAGCGGAGATTCGTCGGATGTTCTTCGCAATAGCCCCAAACATGGTCGTGTGCTTCCGGGGGAATTGCGTTCATCCGTACTACTAAAAACAAAATTCCATACTTTCGGACGATTTTCTTTTTCGGAAAGCTAGCCTCGCCTAACCGACGGATTGCCGTGTTATACTTTAAAGAACTTATCATCCATTCACGAGCTTAATTATTCAAATGAGTTTCAAGTAAGGTACTATTCCATTCATTTTGATCCAAACGCTAAACTGCTTACGTTTTCCTTAGCTTTTCATCGGTACTTCAACCAGAGTCTGTAGGATATTTTTATAAATATATCCAAACTAACGGATCAAGCAGTCAGCTTGGTGATCTTTGGGTGTGAATGTTCGGGAGTTTGAATCCTTCCATCCTCGGTCAATTCACTGATTAACGATCTATGACTGACTGTGGCCTTCGTTCTTCAGGAGATATCGCATTACAGTTGTGTAGCAAATAAACCATAAGGAAGGGGCACAAAAGGAAATTAACGAAGAAGTTTTAAGGCCACAGAAGCCGACTTCTAGTCCGTAGGTCACAAAATAAAAACACCCACCTTTGATTGCCGACGCTTCAGCCGAATCCGCTTCTAACAACAGACCTCGCGGGCGGCAACCAGTCGGTAAAACTTCGGGGTCTTTTACCAAGTAGGTCAAATTAACTGGATTGATACGCAGTCCTGTCTGTCTCCAATCAAGAAATACGTGGATCTGTGTGAGCAAGTTAATCTCGAGGCGATGCAACGCTTGTTCCAACTTCTTTCTTGTTTGATTGGTCTCCGGGGTTTTAACCGTTGTCGGTTTTACATTGCTGTTTGCTTTGGACTGCGCAGAATATTTCAGCGATACCATATCCGCCAGCTGATTTCGTTAGGTGAAAGATATGGATACATTAAAAATGCAGGGAAAGTGAACCAATTAAAGTTAGAATATTGCGGTCATTTTATTTTTCGTCGCTAAAGAAGACAAATCTAGTAAGAGCCACCACGTTACATTTCACAGTCCAATGAAGTAATACTTCTACACCTTGCAAGGAAAGTAATCATACTCGGAACCGGGATAGGACAGGTTTACACACTTATCTTTACAATCATCCACGCTATAATTTGGTTATTTGAGCTAAGTTCCTTTGAAAGATTGGTTGCACACAATTTTGAGTGATTTTTACGTGATCCACTAAAAATAAAAATCCTATCAAATCCTGTCTTTTCACTTAGTTTAAACAATAAAAGATCAAGATTTACGTCATTTTATTAAACGTTCGCGCTATTCTGAGCCCGTATTCTTCATCTTTGTCAACTAGTGGTTTACCCATTTCAGCCATCTAGATCGAAGAGGAGATTTCTGTCTAATACTCCATTAAGCTAGGTCCCCGGATTCTTCTTTGTCCTGAGTACAACCTGAAAATTACTTCCGTGGTACGAGGTCCGAAGAGGAACAAGGATGCCCTTGGTTTTGTTAAACAGATCGTGCGGGTTATGTTGCGACGCAGGATGACCTGATCACTCTGACTGTGTATTTTCCACCTCGATGCAGTTGGAGTGCATCACGATCATTTTTTTCACCCGAACTTTTCCAGCGTATCGGATTCCCTGTCCCAGTTACGGGTAGTCGCCTCCTTCGGAAGGCAGTCTTGATGTCCCACTTTTAAAAACAGAATCTTTCATATCATATATTAGTCGATCTCATTTACTGTGACATGGACGTCACTTGGGGTCCACCGTGACAATTGCTTCAGCAACGTGTTGTTCACAATCGGCATGTTCGCCAGAAGGCATACGTCACATTGTGGAAAACTACGAACTTGCATTTGTGTGCAAATTCGATCAGCCGACAACCACCGAAGACAATGTTTCGGCTACCATCCAAATTACCGGTCGTTCTCGGCATGTTTGATGGCTTTTATCTCTCCTCACTGAGAGATTAGGCCCAGCGGTTCGTCCTTCAGGCCAAGTTCAGCAATTCTGTAATTGACAGACAGCTCCTGACTGATAGCTTAATACTTCTGTTTGCTTTGGAATCGTTACAAGCTCACTGAGGGGAAAACTAGTGATGTGTTCCCCTACCAAGAATATCTCCAGACTGTGATGCAGTTGAAATGCATATATTCAGGACGACGAGTGCATAGTGCTTGCCAGTGGGTCAAACAAATTCGAACGGTAGATGCGCAATCAAACAGCAAACAGCTATCTGTGAAAAGCAGCTAAGATATGAAAACAGGCGAGGATCTATCTCTGAATCTAGTAACTGAACAACTAACCGTCACCTGCAGTTTCCACAGTGCACAAATGAACAGTCACTTTTTGCTCGCAAAATTACCAGTTCAATTGGTTACCTGTACAACGGCCTGAATGATCAATCGACGTGTTTCATACGTGAACCGTAAGCAGACATCCCCCACCTTTAAACGCACATTGGTTAGATTTCTTGTTGAGACGTGTTATTGAGTAATTAGGATCGTTGTCACCAAACCTTTCTCACATTATCCCCAAACACATTGAGTCAACAAACCAGCAAGGTGAGCAATCGCACGGCAACCCATTTTACATCGGATCAAAAGACAAAGCACCATTCGCTCCCAAATAACAACTAGGATGTTTAGTAGGGGTGGTAGGTGAACATGACGTGCAATCATTATATTCGATGACTAGCAGACTGTACACGACAATCGATCAAACATTTCATCATTCGTGTCGCATGAATTCATGTACAAGACAATTTTTTGTGAAATCTGAAGTGACTTGCTTATTTACACACAAGTGAACAGTATAAACTATATAAGTTCATGTACAAGTTGTGTAAGCGGTAAGGTTTAAACTAGTTAGGTAGACCACATATCAGGAATATAATTGTTCCATCTCATCCGTATGTACTCTTTCGTCCCTACTCATGAAACTGGATTTCCATACATTTCATTTCCGCCAGAAAAATTCTCAAAATCTGTCTCTGAAGCATGCGTTACGTCTGCACCAAAAAGGCCTGTTAAGTTCGTCACATATTCAGGTAGCCTGGAGTATTTATGAAATAAGGAGGTTTCTGGAAATGAGAAGAAATCAATGGAATATGTACCCATACGATAACCACAGTAACGCACAGGGGTCACCGGGAAGTTCACATATACTGGAAAAGCAATAACAATTATATACCGTTCGTTCAAAGGAGCATTCAAAATGTTTGCGAGGAAAGGCGTTTGTGACCGGTTTCGGTCGCAAGAGGAATTCCGGACTTGGTATGCTCTAAGACAAAAGGTGTAGGGACAGAAACCCATTTGACCAAGCAGCATGTTTAACTGATGGATTTAATTTCTGACACTAACAAAGGTATTCTTTATCCCCGTTTTGTGAGTGAGCATTCGAATTTGGCTGAACAATAAGCGGTGTATTTAATAAGCATCAATTATTCTAGTTTTCGACTGCTTTCATGCAAAAATGTCGCTTCGTCTCCCTTCCTCTGATATTATTGCTAGATTTTTTATGCTGCCGGCAAACGTTGGCCCACAAACTCAACGTCCACGTGGTACTGTTCTGAACTCAGGAGAATTCTACATCAAGAAATTGTCGGCATTTGTGGTTCCAAAAAGTCAGAAGGTCAAATCGAAATTCTGTTCTCGTACTGAGGAGTATAAGCTCCGATTCCAGTGTCGTCAGCAAATTGTCGAGTATGTAGTTCGTCTTATGCATTTAAGAGCGATCGGCTAATCAAACGGAACCAGTCAAACTGTCAGGGAAATCAAGATGGGAGACCACGATATCGTTTCAGGAGTTCACGAATAAGCAGAAGAGTTCGCTATTCAAAGTCCTTTTTGGGTATTGTTAGATATAATACTTAAAGCTAGATCTCGCTTTGTAATTCTCCTATTTACCACTTACATGCAAAGTGCAATAGTAGTTAACCAACGTAATAGGAAACATGGATCCAAGACATCGCATAGCAACCGAGAGTACCTTCTACCTGAAAATCTGTTTGAGTAAATCGAGGTTCCCGTTTTAGTGTACGTAACCTGATGTTTGACCCATGTCCCCATGAATACATATACAGGTTACTGAAAGTTTTCTTCTCCAAAGCAAAGGAAAGTCACGTATCCGGGTACCAGACTGACCGACCGTTATATCGGCTGCGAATAAAATTAGCGTTCTACGAGATATCATGATATCGTGATTCCACAAATGCGATTTTGATTCGCATATTAATTTCAGAGCAGGATAAAACCGGATAATTTCGCGGCACTGGTCGTGTTTATTCCAGTGGTCCTACGTTTTTGTTGTCCGAGCAAATTAAATGAGGATCACCGGAAAAGTACTTACGGAAAACGGGGTATGAAACGCATAGACAAATCGTACACCCACCTTGGCCTGTTTGCAACGTATAGAACTGAGCCAACGTTCGGTCGGTGATGATTGCCCACTCTGGATGACTCCACTTAGTCCGGCATGCTGGATCGCATCCGTGATGCACACCTGAACGTTACATAACGCGTCCAAGACATCGGGGAAAGCAACGGACTGGCACACAGCAGCCAGCACTGCTTTGACCGATTGGGCAAGTGTGCTCCGTGCACATTGAATCTCGTTCAGCCACTTGGAATTTTCAATCTGAATAGAGAAAGTTTTGGATTTGGCTCGATTTTTACGAGTCTAACTAAATGTCGTGTAATTGAAAATGCCAAAAATGAAAAGAAAAATTATCATCGCCGAATGATTCGCAATTTCCATACTCTGAACTGCTCCAGGCTAAAGAAATTACTCGGGTATTTGGTTTCATATTGTTCGGGAGGTACAGAAAGTGAAGTACTTGTCGCTGAGAGAGAAACACGCGCTGGTCTACATCAGCCGGATAGCGTTATAATCTTATTGCTTGCACAACACGTGAAACTGACCGTAACTGTTTGACTCACGTTAATGCATTGGTTTGGACTTATAAGAATGAAAATAATTCCCCCTATTGCAACTTTGCTCAACCACTGGAGTAGTTTCTCATCTCGGTATGTAATGCCAGCGCCATTTACATAACGAGATGGACGAATCGACCCTTTTTATTCCTGAATGGGGATCACTAGTACGATATATGGTAGTTACACAGATTGATATTGTTTGCTATGTGGCATCCAAAATGTTAGCGTATACGCTGAGGATTAGAAAGACGAATGGACGTATCTGATGTCAGTCTTTGTAGGATATTGGGTGTAGTAATCCAGCGTCTAATGTAACGTTAAGTTGGGAGTTATCACTGGCTTAAATCAGCCTTGGTCGTTGGAGTTTTTTCTGCCTTGGTAAATTTCACGTGAATATGTACAATCCAAAATGCGCAACATACCCAGCCTAAGTAAGCAACTCACTTATCTTGTAAACTCGTAATTTTAATAGCATTGTTTGGTCGTGATCAGCTCCCTCCGACTGGTGGCTAGTCTCCGGGATGGTAAACGTTTTAACAGCAACAGATACAGTAATAGCATTTAGGAGAGCGCGTCAAACCAACCACACAGATACTCGTTATCTTACTTTTTATATCTACTAGTGTAACAAACGGCCTGAGTTAAAATCCTAATTCTGGTTCGGCATATGTGGCAATCTACTAACTTCACATTCTAGGATTCAGTTCATGAATATTCTCTTCATTTTTCTGTGTTCCAGATCCAGTTACATGGAGCCCCCTTCAGAAAAGCGCCAACCCCATGTACGATCAACCAGCAAACATTTGTGATTCAGGATGTCCCGAGACTAGAAATCTCAGACATGAATGCGAGTGCAGTTAAAAAGGAAGGGCACTGAATGACGCCAATGGTAAGACAATGAGAGAGAAAAAGACAAACGGAATAAGTGAATGATGATAATCCAAAACCCGCGGCTCTCAAATACTTAGCATTTAAGGGCGACCAGCTCAAGAATCTAACCCGGACAGATATCGCAACTGGATATCTGCCTGTCGTATCAGGATCCGGCTTACTCTTAAAGTAGAGTAAAGGCTAATGATTTCCACCTAAAATCGTACGTCCTGGGTTCGCGTCCCAGATTGAACGGGATAAATACGCAATGCTGATGGCTCACGACAAGGTCGAAACAGTTGTAAAATCGTTCCATGGTTTCTTGATGATGACTTGAATGTTGATATTACACGGCGAATTATCTCATGAGTACCTTTAAAGTGCTGAAGAAACAGGCAGAAGTGGGTTTCATTGTCAAAACAACCTACTAGAATTTGAGTTTGATTACTTCAGTTTATTTTCTTTGGAACGAGTCATCAAGATAAACTCAAGTGATAATAATAAAGACAGGAAGACCATCCTTTATCACGTGGTAGAACTGCATATGCCGCAGGGTAGACAGCTCAACATTCAACCTTGTCGATCAGGTTCATGGAACAATCCGTGAGCAGGTAGAATGGAGACCATGGCAACCGGGCAGCAAAATCTATCTAAGACCAGATCTCGGTGTCCAACGGTAAGTCATCAAGACAACTGGTAACACTTGCGACAACTCATTAACAACTGGCAACTATACAAACTTCAGTCCTGTGATAACACCATCAATATGTGTTGTATCTCTGTCACACTCTCTTTACCCATCTAACTGAACAAAATTGACAACCATCTGATCAGACAAACATAATTCATTCCGCCACCATTGTGTATAATTACATGGCGTCAAGGAAGAATTTCTTAAAAGCACATGTTCGCCTAAATCCGTCGTTTTGGGAATAGTATTTTCGTTCCGACAGTCGCAAGATTGTCCTACGTTATGAGTGAGGTAGTTATTTTTGCATAAGCTAATAAACGTAAAGTACCGTAGCAGTGCATTTTGATCTAACGCATTAGAAACCCGATTTTCAAACTAGCCTTTAGCTAGGACACACTGCCTAATTACAGGATTTGACGTTTCGTATTGTATTTCTGTAAAGATACAAGCGTAGCTTAGTGCCACAGTGCATCTATCAAAGGTAAACTGTCGTTCAAGACAAGCACCTTAGCAAGCAAACGTTGCTCTCGAATTACGAGAAACAATTTCATTACCATTGAATTAACCAAGCATGCATTTCGATGCCTCTGGTTTACAAAACGGAAGTGCAGCACAGTACATGGAGCAATTCGAATATCTGTTGACCTCTAGGCTGACCTTACTTAGGTCGTTGTTTTGTTTTACGACGGACCACGCCACGTGATTTCTGGAGATTACCTGCCTATCAGAAGCGACCTGAATAATCGATTCCATAGTGATGGATCACTGGTGAATCATGACAGACACGCTCGTATTACTGGTTCCTATACTGGTGCAAGTACGCGTGTGATTAATTGCTTCAGCAACAGCTTTTTTCAGTGAACCGATTTCCGAGTCGAAAGAGCATTCAATATCAACTAAAAAATTCCAGTCCGGCAGCTCTATAGTGGATCAACAAACAGAAGTAACGTGCTAAAACTAAAAAATGTGCACAAAAGTGGCATCAGGAGGAAGCAGTTGTAATTAAGTTGGAGGATATCTGTTCGGTGATTGAAGCTCGCGTTGAAATTAGATAAGGATACTTGAGAATTTTCGGAAATCTGTTGTCACAGGTGAAATGAAAAGTGCGCGAATACTAAACATTACTTCGGCTCACTTGACCGCATACACGGTTCGAACGTGATTCCAGCCGAAAACTATCCCACCTGAATCCGCAAACGATTCATTTTCAGAAGAAAACTTAAGTCTTCAACTGGGAAAAGACCGACGAAATGGTGTCTTACTAACAGGTGTTATACAGTCGACACAAGAGAAGAGAAACCCTGTTTGCGTAACTGCACTCGCATATTCGCATTCTTTCCTTCGCGGCAATTATAAGTTACGGAATTAATCATTACTTGTCTTCTACTTTTGTTGACGTCAACTCACTTTGTCTCGACTCCGTAAGACAGTGTTCCGCACTTTTTCCAGTGCATCGCGAAAGACGCCGTAACTGATGGAGGTCTCATTACTAGAGATGGGAAAACCCGGTTCAAAAACAAAATAAAGAGACAAGTGGAAGAAAAGTGGAAAAAAGAATGAAATAAAATTTAAACAATCATTTGGTGCGTTAGAGCGTTAACAGGATGGAAACTGTGGTGAAATAGGGGTTTGCATACTGTGCTTGTTGGTTTCGATGCTCCAGAATATCACAACTTGGATTATTTGCGGCCGGGTTAGTGTTATCGCACTGTACGAAAAGAAGAATGCTACGATGCGGTGTTGACATCCGGTCGACAACTTGCAATCGGTAACGTTTTGTTTATTTTGTGTGTGTTTATCAGACCTGTGTGCAATTGTACTAACGGTCTAGTTGTTATATCATCATTGGGTTACGTGTTCGCAACAAAATGAACTCAGGAGAACGCAATACATTTGTCTGAAAAAAAGTTACCGATACCAAAATGAGCTTGTTTTCCGATACATTCCTCATTCGAGCAATAGAATTACAGACACATAGAGTCGAGCGAGGAATTATGTGTCAGGACAGGCAAACAACTGGGCTGGCTGGTCATCTGCCTAAGTTTGGCAAGTGAAGTACGCATATGGACCAGGAAACTATTCCAAAAGTTCGAGAAAGATAAATGGGAAATTGGCAAAGTACGGAGACGACATGGATCATCTTCACGTCTGTTGTTGCACACACCGTAGCCACGAACCATGAAGATTCTAATGAGGCCCTCATATTGAGTTAATAAAAGCGCCGTTAAAATGTTTCTTCATTGTGCCCTTTTAGACATCTGACATGTAGAAACAAGGAGTTTGTTTATTCACAAAAATTAAACGTCGGTTGTAGGCAGCCAACTGAGTTGCATTGGTCAGGCTATTCTGCCAGATTTGGCACTATCTTCCGACTTGAGTCCGAGATGAAGAAATGGAACTAAACAGGCACCGTGATGCAAAATTGCATTTCCCCGAGTAGAGCACACGTGATATCATTTTGCAGATATGATCACTTACTTTGCTAAGACTGAAACTTCAGACGTGCTTTTTTAGATATTTCTTTTATTCAATCTTATCCTAATTAACTCTGTCAACAGTGCTCTGAGTAAAAAGGATTTGGAGAAGTTTGGTAGCCGCACCGGTATCGAACACGTACACTTGTTTCCTTTTATATTTTCAATTCCTTTATTGATGAAACGAAAGTGTGCATTATTTTTCAACAGGTAGGCCTCGGCCAACAGAGGTGCAAAGCGGAAAAGTTGACCGGCGCTGGGAGGGTTCGAACCCGCAACCACCACGTCCGAACGCCACAGTTTTATCCGTGTTCAAACCATCTCCGGTCCCAATCATTTGTATCCCCTGGAACGCTGCTGTCGGGTTGTCACAAATGACAACTGACAAAATCAGACAGACTAAATGCGAACTTGTGATGTAGATTCACAAGTATCACCTAGAATCCCGAGATTCAGACGCCTTACTTAGTCTATATTATCTGAAGAATAATGAG
>LUCM01011805.1:174419-204959 GCA_008360955.1 Fasciolopsis buskii
GTTGATTGATTGATTGATTGATTTTAAATGGATTTGAAAATGTGGGTTGGTCTCAGCCCAGGTTTTGCGTTTTCATGGGGTTCTGATAGCTGAGCTTGGCGTTTAGGGCGTAAACGTTTCACCATCAGTCGAGGTGATGAGCTGTTTGCACCCAAGATCTGCGATCAGGACCAGATGATTGATTGATTAATTGATCACTTGATTGGATTTCAGCATAGTTTCACTAAGAAGTGTAGGAGAAGAGGGTATAGACAATGGTCCGCATGAAGATTATACGGAGTAATTCAAAATGACAATATCCTAATGCTTGATAAAATTTCGCAGTAAACAATATAAAACGGTTCTACAAAAGTTTAGTCAGTTTACTCATAACATCTTTTACAGCTTCCGAAATTGAAGAACTTCTGCGCAGCAAACTTAACAGGCTACCTATCATGAATAAGAGTGATTCCATAACCACAGTGTAACATCACGTACTCGTTGTGCTAGTAAGATGGGCATAATATGCACACGTGCCGCCGATTATGATGTATTCAAAAATCTCCAGCGTTAATAATCTTAAGCCTCTAGTGATTTCTAGGTGTAAGGAAGCATCAACAAACACCACGAAGTTATTTACAGCTGTCCTGTATTAGATCTGTTTATATACAGTAATTAGGCAAGTCAAAAATGAGTGGTTTTGGATGTTTAGGCAACGCCTCTGAACATGAAAAATGAAACCATAAACGTTTTTCGAATGGTCTTAGGATGTATTTCGGTATGCCTTCACAAATGAACACAAACACGCCTGTCCAGCAAAAAGGCTTATTTCGTCCGGAATTTTGCTCACGATTGCACATAAATTATAGACTGAAGATGATTATTCGTTAGCCAGGGTATTTGGCATTCGTGGTTGGTCATGAACAGAAAAAGTTTCTTCTAGGGAAGATGTTCATTTACATCAAAGTTGACCTGGCGTTAGGGTCAAGCGCTGCGTTGACCTCTTTATTGTTACGGAGACTGTGAAGCAGTGAGCAAGACAAGGCAAAAATGTTTGGTACCGCAATGTAGCGAATAATAAACTGATTTCAAAGCATCGGCCGATTCAAAATTTTGTAGTTAAACTTCTCTAGCATTTCAAATTGAACAAGGCCGCCATTTGTACCAGATTAAATAAACAAACTAAGCCAGGAGCATAAGGTCCAGGAAAGAAATCAATCGTATCCGAAAGTGATCACGAAGTTACTTATATTTATATTAACATTTCACGATAGAAGTTATTTTCTCTAATCTTGCCGTAGATTACTGCACGTGTCTCATATACCATCGTCCAGGTAAACTTGAATAGTATCTGGACGCCCCAAATTTCACCAGATGTGGACTGCGAATTAATTGCACAACAAAGCAGGGAATATAATTATCCTGAGCAATAGTAGAAAATGTGGATCACCTCAGTCTAGGAAAATGTTAATTTTTTGATGTGTAATTGTCACACGACGACTCGAAAAACACTTGCGAAATGGGCAATTCTAGAATGAAATTCTACCCGCTTCCTTAGTTCCGTCCAAATTGTTGACTCTTACACGACTAAAATTAGAAAATCCTTACCAACGGATCAAAAGAGAACGCACTCCGGAAAAAAGGGATTTTTCCATTGTGATAACGGAGATGTCCCACTCATTCTAATAAAATATCTAATTTAAAAAGACAGCAGCATCCCCTAAAGGGGTTGCGTGTTTCATTCTGCCAGATTTTACTTATCATATCACGCTGAGTAGAGTGGTTTTCTTTCAGTCTGCTGTAAATCAGATAAAAGTAATTATATGATGGAGGGTACACTTCATATAAAACCATACTTCAGTCTGAATCTTCATTATTCCTAAAATGTTTCGCGTCTTGATGTGGTAGTTTAGAAGAGGTTTCCCAACCCTTGGATACTGACTTGGGGAATTTTAAAGCTTCTTGAAGTATGAAGTAAAATCGATATCACTTTGGAGGTGCGTGGCACCAAATCGAAAGGACCAAAATAGTGCTGAAGGGTAGTGACGGGCACATTGATTACCACTGTTCATTGGTGCTCCATTCCCAGCAAAACAACCATCCGATTGTTGTGAAGTAGTCTCATTTTGTTCTTCCTAACGAGCTCGTGATGCTTCATTGCTCAAATCTACAGATAGTGATTTAAATAAGATTTGGACTAAGTTCCCAACATATATGATTACTTCGTAACTCCAAAGCATGCGGCTTATTGCCGAAAAGATTCGCCAGTCCCTGATAAGTTAAAGGAACACAAATTGGACTATTTACCTTCCTTTGCTGCAGCCAACTGGAGAAATTGCTCATTCGACGCTTGTTGCATCAGTTTTCATAAGACCTGCATATATATATATATATATATATATATACGTATGTATCTGAAGTGCTCATTTATAAAACGGCAGATTTGTACTGATATCAGACAAAAACCAGATTCCTGTTTTGAGGACAATGAAGAACATTGACTGGTAGCCGAACACAAGCTTCCGTAACAGCCGTTACACCTGCAGCTTTCCGCAGTATTCATTGAAGTTCGGAAATGTCACGCGTTTCAAACCCGAAGTCTTCGGCCACACGAAATTAAGGTATCAAACGAGGCTGTCCATTGATTTTTGGCGGTTTTCCATCGAATCATGGATTTCTAGGGCAAAGATTAACTGGAAAGTCCTTGGCATACCAATTTAGGCACATCGGAACCAATGTTTCATCGCGTTCCCCTTCTGGCGAATCACCAACCTCGCACAAACATACTGGGTTTGCCAAGGGCACCAGTTAGGCTGGCGATGACAGAAAGATCATCCACATGGTAGAAATCACTTTAGTACGAGTGCAAATGCGCAGACGGTTATTGTAAGATCAAAAAAGTCTAAAACTGTGTACTTTATGGGCCATTGTGCCATTCAGTCGGTTGATTCAAGATAGGCTGTTTTATGGGTGCATGTTTTCTCAGGCTTTGTGCATCCAAACGCAGTCGGCAGGACAGCTGAAGATGGTTATCAAATCATTTATACAATATTCGACGGCGCTCCGCATTATTTGGGACAGGTACTTACTCAGGAGAAACACGAAGCGGATCGACGGAGCAAGAATAGGGCATGAATGGCCCTCGGGTTTGGATATCATTTTCCTGATAAAAGGAATAGGGTGAACGATCGTCATAGAAAAATTGGCATTCAGTACTGGCGTTTATTGGCAACAGACGTCAAACGACAAGCACTTTGTTAAAAAGAAGCTTCATTGTAAGTACCGAAGATCTAGCAAATTGAGTTTTCAGGTGGCATTAGAAACGTGTACGTCGTCGTCCTAACCATCATCATCGTCATTACCGTTCGGCATTAAACAGCAAGACCAGTCCCACTGGCCGTTGCTTTTCTCGCCAAGTTATAGGTTGCTATAGAAAGGATTAGTAAGTAAGGGGGACTGACAATAAACCTGGCAAAATAATCCACGCCGTTAGGGATGCGCTGGTGTATCCTTCAATGTCTCCACCCTACTGGTTAACGGGCTTCCTGGGCCCCAACTACGAAAACACCTATTTTATCTTGGTTTGCTGTAATTTCTCTTATCCCATGCTCCAGTATCATCTGTTGACGTCGACGTGGCTCCTCACACTCTATAGGAAGAACAGAAAACAAGGCACGCTCCGGTAGGTTCATAAGCATATAAGCTCCTCTTTCAGCACTTTCAGTAGATAGCCTTGGAAAAGTACAAAAATCGTGTCCGAATCCCATGCTTCTGCGCAAACGGAAATTCGGACAGCGTGTAACATGAAAATCTTTTCAGATGAAAATTACTATCCGCATTAGTCGTTATTCTGGTTGTAAAACACAAAGGCAGATAACCTGTCTGCTTTGAAATCGTCTCGAAGGTAGCCACATGATTCTAGATCCAGCCAGACACAAAATTTAGCTCATTAGTGAAAACGGAAGTTAGTCACGGTAAGCGCGAAACGTCAAATAGTTTCCGGGTTCTTGGACTGTGTTGTGCTTTTGAATATCAGTGACTGAATTAAATAGTACACTATCGAATAATCACAATAATTCAACGTGTAAAGACATACGGATTAATTTTCACGGAATTCAAGATATTTATCTGAGTGTGAAAAATCATTCATACCTGAGATAAACGCAGACGAAAAATTTTAGATTCATAACTTTCTCAAAATACCAGTATAATTCCTAACTCTGTTTAGGGCACATAAAGCATCTATATATATTTTGGTCTGCTAAATTCATTTTGTGCATAAGCTAACGCGTCTCAGACTGGTAGTTTAATGATGACCAAGCATGGGAGCAGTCCAGATAAGCCACAAAACCCCTCTAAGCGAAGTCACATTTTCTATACATCACTATCATTTTATACCCTTGTTTCACAGCTGGTGGGATATCTGATCAGTTCAACTGCTCTAGCACGCACTTCACGCTTGACGGATTTTCACAATCAAGTACAATACGCTGGTGTGCTGTGAGTCTATTCTAGCACTTTCCAATGCCCGATATGATGCAGCTTCGTTCCCGATATCCACTGGTTGACCAGACTTTCTCTAACCTCAATGCTATTGATTTTCTGTCTTGGCAAAATGACTGTTGGTCGATATTCGATAATCGATGCAGTTGTCCAAGTAATGCGAATACGAGTACCAGATTGATTAGGCACCTGATTAACGTCTGAGCTAATCATCCAGTCAGGCTAGCCTGATTTGTTGACGCTAAACGACTTCGTTGAAAGTAGGAACTTAATCCAGTGGTTTACTACGCATTTTGAGAAACGACCAATGCTTTTTATAAAATGCATGAAGCAAGAACGCAGTGGAAGAGTCACGCCGCATTGCCGCTTGGACTTGCTGCATGGAGAATGTAGGAGAATCGGCACCTTAGGTAGGCATAACGTCTCAATAGGTCAGGTACGATCACGAGTCGGGCGATAGCGAGTTTCCATCTGCCATTAAAGGGACTGGCAGAGCTGGGATTCGAATCTCTAAATTCTTGGATTCACAAACGCCTGAGTCTTTTAACCACCGAAGTTCAACAACAAAACTTTCATGCAGGCAGCTAAGCAGCTAACATTTTTTAATCTTTTACTTCCTTTATTACTGATATAACAATGTACATTTTTCGGGAACGGAGCCGCGGCAAATAGAGGGCTACCAAGTTCGGAAGTTGACCGGCGGTGGGAGGATTCGAACCCACGACCTTCACGTCCGAACGCCACGACTCTCCTCGTCTGGCCTTCGTCGTCTAGTACCCTCGCTGACCCCAACATCCGTCACGGATTGCATTGCGCAGATTTCATTTACACGTCACTCCGGCGAAAGCTTTCTGTTCGTTGCAAATTTGTTGGTTCCCGATGTATTTTGTATTCGGCCGTTGGTAGGGTAGTCCGGCTTTTCCAGTGGGAAGAAAACGTGCCTTACTATAAATACAGGCAGACAACTGTGTACTCTTAGCAAGGCTATTCTTGCATGCCCTGAGAAAACCGATGATGGCAGCATTACTCCGACTGGATTTTGAAAGTCATATTCGTTCGAATTTGACCAATTGGAAATATGATGCACCTGATTGGGAAAGTACTGATATAAGAGAGGAGCGCACTACTATAGAGATGGTTGGACAGGAGGGTACCGGGTACGCATATCTGAGGAGCAGTAACAGCCACGAAACCAGTCATGTGCTTCCGGGGAAATGATTTTATCCATCCATACGTGAAATATACTACTGAAAAGAAAAGCCAATACTTCCGAACCTTACGTTTCCTTTCCCAAGCCTTGCTTGGCCGACGAAAATCCTCCGGCGAATCACCTTGTAGTTCTCAAATGGATTTACTATCTATCCACGATCCTAACGGTTCAAATGGAATTCTAGCGAGCAATCCAACTCAGTTTATAAAGTTCACTGCAAGTACTGCTTCTCTGCAATGAGGTTGTGAATCAACAGCATTTGTAAACTTTGATTTATTCTCATCTTGGCTGACTGCCGTTCGGACTCCACCTTCCGCGCACAAACTCCCGGTCATCCGGTCAACTAGACTCGAGTTTTGTTATTATCAGAGTTTATCAGTGGTGCACAATCTCTGTTACACTCGTGGTATGAACCTGAATTTTCCGACTGGAATGAGAATTCAAACCCTGGGCGCTATAAAGAATAGGCACCACAGATGAGCCTTGATAAGAGGGAATCTCGAGTCTAGTTATTCCCGAATGTTACGCTAGCTGGATTGCTTGAAGTTTGTCTGTGAAAGGTCCAGTCCAAATGGAAGTCATCCAAGCACAGAAAACATCAGTCGCCCACATTATGCTCAGTTAATTCTGAGCATAATATATAAATTTGGGTATTGATCGTTTAAGCTACTAATGGACATGGTTACTGAGATCCCACTCCCTCCATATTCATTTATTTTGTAAACTTGTCTGGCTAGAAAAGAAGTGCTTAAAAACGAGTTTGCTGTTCCTCATCCTTCTTTCGTTTAAGTAATCCTATCCCCGAAGTTTGTGATTTTTTATTACGAGTAACTGGAAATCAGTCTGTTCTTTCACGCTCATTCTGGTTAATTTGACTGACCGAATCACAGTACGATAAACGAATTAGTGAATAATGTGCAAACCTATATTATTGGCTCACTATTATGAACGTTGCTTTTTGCTAAAGCTCATATTTTCTTCCTGGGTTGTGGTCAAACGACTGTCGAATTTCACGCACAGCGGCGATTACTTTATCGATATCAGGTGCTCTACTTCGGATGATCGCAAAATACGGCGGAGGTAACCTGGTGTTTTGTGCATTTCTTTTTTCTTTCTATTATTCAGCCGTCCTAAATCGATACCGGTAAGCCAAGCGAATCAAGGCCAGTTTGAAATAGTGGAAACATTTCTCCTTTCTCTCGAAACAGAACAACTTACGAAACGCCACAACTAAACTAAATGGTTTCGAAATTAGGAGTAATAGACTAGAAGTCATGGACGATTTGTTTGAGTAACATCTAGGAGTCGAAGCGGTATGGCGTCAGCGAGACATCCCTGGTTCACCTGGTCGAGTTCAGCGTGATTTGCAAGCATCAGGGTATCGCCCGGCCAGAACTGGTCAATTGGATTAAGTGTCTGTCATCTCGAATTGGTTTAAATTACGAAGCCCGTAGCCACCGGCCAGCTTCCAAATGCCGAGGTTAGAAGTTGGTTACTCACCCAGAAAGTCCCTCGAAATGGTCCCAAATGACCGTGCGTCCCACTTTGTTGGTAGACAACAGTTCTCTGTCGCTCTAACCATAACCAAATCTGGTCCACTGAGGCCCGATAAGATTCTACACTACCCCAAGTCTCAGGGTCACGATTGCCCATTCCATCATTATGTGGTGGGCTCAAGACATAATAGGACACTCCTCTTTTGACACATTCAATCACCAAGCCAATAATTAAACAATCGGTAAACCTAACTCTACTGTAAAGTACAAAAGCTCCGTTACACTAAATTGTGCAAAAGTATAACCACATCTTTGGAGACAAAGAAACGATAAGCAAGACAAACACTCCGCATTTCATTTGGAAAATCATCTGACGAAGTGCGCACGAAACTGACGTGATCTACAAGAAAGCGGCTACTGGCGCTTGTTTGTCGTTTCCTCAGAATCCTATGTAAGGCAACCATTAACCGGTAATTTAATGCAATTAGAGCTAGGTGGTCAAGGTAATATAGTTTCAAGGCAATAACGTGTCATGCGCCATCCAGAACGTAAACCGAGCACCTATCGTCCTAGTTTCAAAATGCGAATCTAAAACCGATCCAAACTGCGTCAGCTGGTTCTTAGCACACCCCGTTACACCCATTACTTCGAACGGCCATTAGTCGTCTAAAGTAGTGAAAAATTAAGGACAAGAAAGTCTGTCCAGGGAACAAAACGAAAATGCAGAAAACGTGATTACAGACAAATGAGCTGATTGTGGAAAATTAATCCGATTATCTCATCACTAGTCTCGGTAAAAGGCACTGCTATTGCCGGTTGCTGATGGTCCGTATATTCCGTTTACAATTCTACGGCCAAAAGCAATGTTGTTAGATAGATATAATGCGTCTACTCAAAGTAATGCTGCACGTTCAACTTACTGTTTGCCCGAAATCGGAATTCCCAAGCCGTTTTGGCTCCAAAATCAAACGCAAAGGCAAATCCAATCGATGGCACAACTGAACTTGATCACAATCACAAAGGCGAGCTTGACTGTTCGGAACGGAATACGGGTGAAAGTGGAGGAGGGGCAGCGTGCATGAAAAAGCTAGATTTCTTGACTCCGTCCATCGCAAACTGCACTTTAGTTCACAAGAAACAAACGTACTCACTTGAGCGATAGAAGGACTGTTGGGAGTTTCCATTTGAAAAATTTCTCGCAGTTAACTATAATCGAACCGACAAACTTTTGTTCTCATCAAAAGATGGCGTGACATTCGCTTATTCATGCGTTCAATTGGTGAGTTAATCTCTAGCTTAAATGTCTCTACTTCGGCAAACATGTCGAAATACTAACAATCTACGCCAATCATTCTTCGATTCACACGTCACTTCCTGTTTAGGTACGTGAATTCTATCATCGACTAAAATAAACGGCGTAAAATTGATCTTGTCTTGCTAATGGAACTACTGCAAGTCAGTATGACAAATGACAATTCTGTGCAGGATTTCGGTACATCGTGCTCAAGAACTTGAAAGCTACCTATGGGGGTTATGCGAAAGTGGTTAGTGTTCAGCTGTTTACAGCAGAAGAAGAAGAGATGGAAATATAATGAAATGAAAAAATATCAAATCACTAAAAGCACCGTTTGAATTACGAGTGTACAATCCAAAGCAATAACGACAAATGTTGAAGTCCTTTCTTCGCCTTGGAAATTACGATATATTTTGTTTATGTTGCTTCATATTTTCGTGCACTTCGGTACACATTGTACAAAATGACCATTTTTGTCTCTGCCAACCGTGAAATAGCTACGATTCGACCACATCCAAGAAGAGTTGTTTTTATGACATTTCATGCATGAGTATAGTCACTAGGGAGGGGGAGGGATACAGACAGCTATGACCCTAGAAAATGGAGAGGCATCCAATCTTATGAAATCTCATTAGGTCAAGTGTGGTAACGAGCCGAGCAACACGGAGTCTGCCGTCTACTGCCCAAATGATCGTGAGATCTGGACCTCGAATTTCTGACCATTTTTGTAACAAGTGCTTGATCTACTTGACCACCGACACTTGAGCAATCGTCAAATCCCATTTTGGATGGCCATTTGGATTAGCTGTAAACTTAATCTGTCAATTACACTTAGCACACGGTAAATCATACAGCGATATTGCTCTTTTGTACATTCACCTGATTGTTTAATTCAGCATGAATCTGAACAGAACTATTGGTCCCCGGCATGGGTTTCGTCAATCTATTGCCAATGGTTTATTTTAACCTAAGCATAAGTTTATCTTTAGGCAGACCCAATCTAAACATCAGTGGACCAGCATCGTGCTTTGTCTGTTCTTTTTTCCCCAAACCGGTTTCTGCATCTGTATTCACAAACCTGACGTTTCCCTTGACTTTCATGTCCTAATTATTTCAATTCGGCGGAATTCGGTTCCTTGTTTCAGTAATTACTGCCTTATAGCTTACCGCCTCTCTAATCCCGGAACATTTTGGTGTGCAATACTGAAACTATGAGGTATTAGTTTCAACTCATCGGAGTTACCACACAACCATGCTTGGAGATTTAAACATCCGAATCCCCAAAAGCAGCTCTAATGAAACTGGAAATCGACCACAAACCGTCAAAATCACACATCTATTCACTCCTGACTTTTGATTGTCACTTACCCGTCTTGCCAGTGCCCATTGGATCAATGTCTCACTTCTATTTCTGTCCGCCAACTCTAGATATATTCTGCTGTTACGATTCAGCTGACTGATTTCCACCATCTTCTGTCCTGGCACTCTTGAGATGAATTGCTTACGTGTCTGTTTACAATCTCCTTGAGACTGTTCTTCTGTCGAACATGACCAATCCGAATGCTGCAAACATCCAGTCGCAAAAAGCATTCCGCCCATGGTTTTGTTCATCCACTTCAACATCGCAGGGTCGTTTTGTGCAAGCTAAGAGAAAGTGTTCACTCACCAAGCAGAGAGCAAAAAATACCAATTCTCTGTTCCCCCAAGTGAAGAACTGTTGCATTTGGCCCCATCCCATAGCCCTTACTTCCTCGTTTTCGAAAAATATTGAAACCGTCGTTTGGGACCACCTGAAGATATACATTTCTATGACACAGTGGTTTATTCACTGGCCGCCAATATGGATTCCACCTGCGTCGTTCTGCGGACACCTGTTATCTATCATTTTGCAATTATGATCCAATGCACTTGATAAACACGGAGAAACTAACGCGTTGCACTGAACGTTTCAGGAGCAGCCAAAAGAGTCTGATAGATTTTGCTGCCAAAACAGTCCTTGTTCAGGTATCATCCGGCCATCATATCAAAGATGTCATGTTTCCTCAGCCCGCACATCATGTAGTTTAAGGGTACTAGCCTCTATCTCGGTCGTCCCTTGTCTGTACCAAGGTATCATACTTACCCCACACATTCTTCATTCTGTTTACGAGTAACCTTACATCAAATCAGTTCAGTACGGACCAAAACCAACTGTAAACCAATGTGTCCTGGCTTTGATCACTTCCTCTAAAAACCAAGTAATAATGAGAAAAAATTCAGAAGAGACTACGGAGAAACAGCAGTATTACAAATGCGAGCGCGTCACCCACGTCAACATTCAGGCATGTCGCCAAAGGTCCGCAGCCATCGCGTTGACGGAACTCATGAATTCCAAACGGATTATAGTGTATCACCTAGTCTGGAAGGCCACTGATTAGTACTTTCATACCTTTTCGTCAGGTCATGCGCTCACCCCCTTGATTCAGTCATTACCTGCATCGGAGAAGGACGCATACTAGTGTAGTCGACCTGACGGCATGCGAAATGGACGCACCAAACAGATTAACCTATACAAATACATCGCCTTTTTGATCGACTGAGCTCTGTGACCTTATATCTACATCTCATATCTGAAATACTAAGATAATTCTCTAATCACATTCGGACGATATTATGAAGCCAATGGGAAATAAACATCGACAGTTTTCTGTCTTGTACAGTCATTTCTCTGACCAGCAGAGCAGGATCGATCTTACTGCTATAGAATAAGCGCGAACTTTGACCTAACCTGGCAGTTTTGTTAGCACCAGTGCCAAAATTTGAACATCCTCCTTAGAAATGGACTGAGTGAGCTCATCTAGTTCTTGACATTATCCAAACGTCATCCTTCCGTTTGTTGGTTTGTACTTGTCTAAACTGGCTTCTTTTGTTGCGCGCAGTTTTGATTATTTATTCCACGCTAGACGGTTTATGACGTCCGTGCACTTCCTTCACCTGTATCAACTTCAAATATGTCTGATTTTTTGACACTGGAGCCATGAGCACAGGGGAGCCAAATCCATCAGTCTTTTCTTTCTTGATAGCATTCACCGAAAGGCTGTCCGGCTAATCATGGATGCTTTCCTGGTCACCACTATGCACTAATTTGCCCTTCGAAGGGAAGTTGCTTTACAATCTCTTTTCTACCATTGTTATTCCGATTCTTCTTCTTCGGCACTCAGTTCTACAACTCTCTTTCCCGTGGCTTTCTGTGGCTGATCTCGTGCACAAGCCATTAGTCACACTTATCAGGTCTCTTCTTTAGTTCAACCTCCCGTAAGCCAGACTGCTAACCTCTGAAACCATTTCTTTCTGATTTCATTTACAATCACCAACAATCTTTCTGTCCTCAAAACTGGATCCAAAGAACTGAATTTCATCTGAATGTTTCCCATGCTCTTCTGTGAATTCTTTCTTTTATTGTAGATCATTTTAATTGTAGCATAAAGTGTCAGTTCTTTAGGGCAATTAAATTTTGCCAGAGAATACGATATAAAAGCAACACTTTCCCCTTTTGGCAGTTTTTTGGTGCTTGAAGACTTAATTCATAAAATTGTTTTGCTGTATTAGTAACAGTAGAAGCAAACAAAGTATTTTTGCTAACGCTTTGGGGAATAGTGTCTCAAGTGTCTTTCAAAAAGGAGTCAACTAACTATGACAAATGCACATTTACGTGTCCGAGAGTCAAGGCACTGGCATTAAATGTAAGTCAAGACGATTAGCTTCATGAGGAAATGTTACTTCGTACCTTGTGAATGAGCTTGGCAACCTTTGGAGACGAAAAGAACGAAAACTGATTTGTTGTCATAATGAAGTATTCTCGTTCGGCTCTAATAAAACTTTCAGTCGTTTCAGCTATTCATCATTAGCGGCTGCGAAATGTTCGAAAGATGGCCTCTTAGTCTGTACTTAGGTTTGGAGCATGGTGTAGAGAGTTTAGTCGTAAAGGGATGAAATTCACTAAACCGTGGAAATTTCCCAGAAGTGGAGCACAGTTCTTAGATCACAGATTGGGGAAAAGACCTGCATTAAGATCACCCAATAAGTCAGTCTGTGAATGATAAGGAAGAATAGGAGACCGTTACGATAAGGCATATCATGGAGCAACCGACAATCATACCATCAATCTGCGCAATTTGTTTATTGGTTTGCGATAAAATCGATGAATTGAGCCCACATGTGCCAGCCGAAACACGTGATACCAAGGACCACTGTGCATTACTTCCAAAATTGTCAGTTACTGCATACTTGTGTTTGTGTTTCGCAGAATCCGTTGGTCTGTTAAGCTAACGATCAGCAAAGGTATGTTTTGATCAGCGGAGCGATGTAACCACCTGGCCAGTTAAATGTATGCCTGAACACGACGTGCACATGCTGCTATTGCACAGGCCGTCAGTGTTATGTGCCATAATTAATCCGACTAGTTCGATCTGGACAGGATTCACTTTCTAGAATTTAGTAAAAGAAGTATTCACGAAATGTATCATAATTGTAGCGAAACAAATTGTTCTTGAGGTTACTTTCAGTGCTTTATCAGCAAGAGTAACCAAATCGAAAATAATTTGTTCTTTGGGAGACTGTTTGTCACTATAGTACAGAGTTGGATGTTTCGTGTCCGCTTCACCTCTTGATCGGTGCTTTATTTCTAGGTGAAGAGTGGAATACTGTTAGATTGCATCTTCCAACTAACTTTTATCTACGGCTGACGGCTCATAAAAGATAAGAAACCGAAAGGCGGTAAAGAATGGAGAAATGATGTCATCTCTCATTCGGTTTAATCAGGTTCAACACCCGCTTCAGTCGTCTCCTATCTTTCTAGCAACAATGTTGATGAGACATACAAAAGAGAATTTTAGAAGTTACCAAATCCACTGTCATCTACCTAAACAACTTTTTATCCGTGACCTCCGGAGCAAAATGTGGGATATTTGTTTATCCAAACCACTGACTGAAGAAATTACAAAGTAGTCCTAAATTCAAATGGCTGATGTAGCAACCGTTACTGTATTTAAGCTCTTGTGACGCACTGGTAAAGTACTATCAAAATTTGACGGAAATCGAATGGTTGTTGATTACTTCTTTCACTACCCCCTGGTGGTTGCAAAAACACCGAAACTAAGTTTTTTATGACTATCGAAATCGATCACGTTTCCCATTGCGTTCTAGGACCGTTTTCAGACGTCCTACCGTTGTACACGCATAACTAGACCGATAACCGGACCCTGATGTTGACCAAAGTAGGCTTCTTCAACAGATAGTAAATTTAGCAGGCTAACTAACTCTTTGGAATACAAACCGGTGTGCGAAAAGTGATATCGTCTGAAGATGTCGCGCGATGGTGACGGGCATCACATGCTTCATCTGGATTATGTTAACCTAGTTTATTGTTTTTTTATTGTGAAAGATATAATGTTAATAACATAGCGTTGTTGGCAAATGTAATGCGCCAAAGGTTTGACCGCCGTGGGTACGTTTTACAATCAAACCTTGCTTTGAGAAAGACTACCCACGGTAGTCGAAACATTGTCGCATTACATCTAACAACAACGCCGTGTTATTTATAATATTAATACTATATCATCCACAATAAAAACCAATACTTCGTGCATCAATTTTTCGATACACACCTTACGTCATTTGGTCGCGATATTAATTCATTATTCCTAACAAACGTCAGCCAGTCGCCTACTGCTTGGCACCGTCCATAGCCTACTAATATTTAGTGACATGTAGGCCAGTCACCATGATTAAAAATGGTCACTGGCAGTTTGAACATAAAGCCGTAGTTCTGAAGAGATAGTGCAAAAGACTGACAAAGATCGAAATCAGCAAATAGGCTATCTCGAATAGTGAGCTCAAATAGATAAATTTAACTGTGGAATAGCTGGTTCCCGTACGCAGTTATCTCGGCATGAAAAGGGAGAACGGGGTAACTTTCTGCAGAACCTTTGTGGTACGTTGCGAAATGGAAGCGCAAGCTTTTACGGCATGTTTTCACAGCAATAAAGAGCATTTTTAATTACATATCTACAATTTCTCATTTGATTCGCTGCCGGACTCTGGTCAAAATATCAGACCAACCAAGGGTACGAATTAACATCTTTACCTGGCCAGTCTCGATAAAAAAACGCATCCTGCTAGGAAATTTTGGTAGCAAAGGCTAGCAAAGCCCCTCAAAAATTTAAAGATCCTTTATTCCAAATGATTGATGATGAACAGATACACACAAATGGATAATTCCTTATCGAATAAACCCTCGAACGAGAGAATTGCCGATAAGTCCAAAACCATTATGGATTCAGAACTAGTATAATTCAAAACCAAATCTTTCAGCTGAAATAGGGTGACGGTAAATTGTATAACTTCGTTCAGAACGATTGCTGTACCCGCGAGTCAGATATCAAACGAAATGTCCTTATGGTGTGACGACTTTGTCCGTCTACCTTGGTCACAGACTACTTATTGTGTGAACCATAAACAGTTAGGTAGAAAAACCCTACAAGAAGTGACGACTTTGATTTTAGAATCATCGCTATCAGCCGGTAGGACTTACAATATTCACGTCCTTGGGCTAAATTTCCGATATGTCTCACAGAGTTTTGTTTTATCTGATCACCACTGCTTAGAACCTTCTCCCAACAATGCGTCCGAATTATAATCAGAGTAATCTAACGTGTCACTATGCGAGTGACCGAAATTTCTGATGCATGAGCATCAACGGTCGGTAGAAAGCAGCCTAATTTAAAACGGTATTCGTCAAAAATTGTTCTGGGATTCGCGGCACTCGAGTTTGGAGATCATCACATGAGCTAGGAATTTGCAATAATTATTCAGTCGACCAGGAAGTCATATTATCAACTGTTAGAATTTGTCCAATCTCGCAGAATCACAAACATCTGGGTGATACATCGATTCTAATGCAACAGTCTAATGCGCAAAGTGTTACCAAAGTCCACTCATGGTCACTCTCTAGATCAGCCGCTAAATCTGTAAGACGAGGATGAGAAAATGTGACGAAAACGAGGAAAGCCACAAAATGGATATAAAACGCGAAAAAGGGTGGATGACGACAGGAAGACCTGCAGTGAGCAAAGTCGAATGCGATTTTTTAAATGTACAATAAAGCGTGGTCTGACGTCTCTTTATCAGACGGCTAGAAGAATAGCGTGATATGACAGTGCGTTAGAGCAGCACAATTTATCCATCCTCTGGACGGCATTCATTTATCACTGGCCACTGAATCTTTGGCGCCTCCGCTTCGCTGCCGAGTTTACGTGAAGCTACACCCCCAATATCAGCCTTGTGGGAAACTAAACAGTGACCGATAAATTACGTAGCACACTTCAGGTTGATAAACTTTCTAACTTCTGGAAACCAGAACAAGTTGCGCAATCAATGTTCATCTGTATGAACCGAATCAGCAATCGCACACACTTACGGATGGAGCAGTTCAGCACGTCCGTGTATTCGTAGCTGATAATCGTTTGCATTCATAGACGCACCAGTCGGTAACGCAATATTGGACAACGCTTCCATCATCAGTTCACAAACAAACGTGCTGTTGGCTAACAGAAAAAAGAAAAGAACGCAACAGTCTAATTTGGGATGGCACCATTGATTTTTGATGTTGCGAAGCTAGATGAATCAAACAAAACCCCCGACCACTAAAGGTAGTACAACTGATTTTCCGGCAGTGATATTTTTTGGGGACCATTTTGAAAAATTTGGTTAATAAAGCCTCGATTTCTAGATCCGTTAACCGAAATTAGGCACTTAATGCTGTGTCGGATCAGGCATATAGAGTGCAAAGCTATCCGTCAGTCAAACATGTGTCAAAATGTGAACAAAGCAGATCAAGTAGGTCATTGTGATAGTTCTTATCTTTACCAATCACAGAATGCGATGTACTGAGGCGATTAGGGTAAACATCATTGAAATCGTTTTAATTCACAATTTGTTCAACGGTAACAAAGTTCTCCATCGGTCAGAATTTTGCATTTATACGGTCATAATATATTGAAGCAGCTCGGGACAAAGTACATTCATAGCATGAGCCTAGCATGTCTCCGGCACTGAAACGGATGGACTATCAAACACAAGTTGACTATTACTCGGAAGATGCTAAGTGTGAAACCGACTGGATAGAAATAATGGTTAAACCCAATTCATTTGGATGAGGGAACTTTGCTTCTGAGAAAATTTGTGAAGCGAAATTGGGGTGCCGTCAGTAGGATATGAAGACCCGTGTGACTGTAAATTAATGAATTGGAATTTTCACTCTGACGTTCTCACGGCAATCCAGTAAAGTTTTCCGTGAATACTTTGGTGCATAGTTTTTCTGAAATGTTCGCTCTAGGACTTCTAAAGAAAAGACCCGCGACATTTGCACACGATGTCTGACGCCAGAAACCTACTCAAAGTAGACTACAAAGTTTCTGTAAAATGTACATATAAACACGTCACTCAGCTATGAAGTCTTATAATTCACCGCATTTTCAAGGCTATAATTAACAACTAGGTGAGTATTGTCGAGAAATCAATCGCTTATGACGGCTGTTACTGAGCGGTCCGTCGTGGAATTCCAGGTTTTCATATGCCAATTACTGTTGCTATTTCACATTTGAGTTCCAGGAGTTCAGCATCAGAACAAAGCCTGTTACGGTAAATTTTCACAATATCATCAAACGAAAAGCATTCGCACTTGACGGAAGCATAATCCCTTGTCAATGCGAATGCAAGAATATTTTCGGGAAGTTTAAAAGTGAATACATTGTCAAAAGGAAACAATAATCTTCTGTCAGAACAGGACCTGCCGGTATCCTACCAGAAATCTCAGATCTTAGAAAAAATGGGGGACTGCTTCAAAAAACCCAGTCCACTCACGATCTGTAACCAATCGAAGCCTTGGCATAGAATGCATTCTTTTGGAATCTGAGGATGGGGATTTTGAACCTATTCCATCGGGAGCAAAATGAGTGCAGTCTTCCGACCCGGAGGACTGAGTTGATCCATTTCGAGGGTATCGTATGATCCAGTGCCCGGTAATACGTACTTCGATCTGTGGAATATTCCATCGGGGAGTATTTCTCCAATGCAATGGCGTTTCCCCGTCCACTTCGGATGTTTGAGGAGCTAATGGAGAAATTTCGGCTACTTTCGATGCACCAGTTTTTGTGCGCCACCAATGAACCGGTATTTGACCTTCCAAGGGATCCATTCCATTTGTAACACAACCGTTTTGGCACGAAGAAGTCTGGCCGGGCGGATCTTGAGTTAACAAGTTCCCAAACACGGGATTGTAGACCCAGTTATCATGTGCAAACAAGTGCACCTGATGGTTTATGTCTGCCTCATCTTTTTCCGGGAAACCTTCAAAATAAAAGCGTGATTGTTCTGGCCGCGAAATGTACGTTGGAGTTCTGATCTGGTCAGCGTTTATACTGTACAAACAAGAACCAGAAGTGATAAACCAAGTGTGTTCTGATCAAGATCGTTCGAAGAATCGGAAACAACGAAACCTGAATGAGGCGAACAAGATATTCTTTAACACTCCCGTTATTCTAATACTGATATTGTCACTGTGGACGATAGTAAGACTAGCTTATTAGAAACTTTCAGAACTGTTTGTTTCGAAAGATTTGTCGCTTGACTTTTCAAGCATTATTTTACGTGTGGAAACTGTACATAAGATTAAGCGAGTGTCTTCGAACTTGCCAATGTGCAAATTGTATCTTCTAAAATAAAGCTTTTCCACCTATGTATATGTTGTTCACGTTGGCTTCTTCATAGTTAAATACTTGACCTTCGGCAATCGCTAAAATATCCGCCCATTTTTATATCCTCTTGTTATCTAAAAAGAGCTTTCTGTGTGGATATTTTGCCGATAGTTCTGTTCAGTTCAACCGAATCGATGTTATGGCTTATCAGTTTCTGCAAAACACTTTCTAAACCTTAATCTGGTATTTTGATTTTTAACTACATAAAAGCACAACAGAGTTCTGTTTCGTGTTATTTTTCTCCTTAAAGAACGCTGCTTTTGAGACATCTAAGCTGACCGTTGTTGTATTCACAAAGACTATAGCTATACAGAACCGCAATAATTGCAACATCAGTGAAAAATGCTCAAACAGTCCTCAGTTTTAATATCAGCGGCGATCTGCACTGGTCGTTCTCGGTAGTTTTCCTGAAAAAACAGGCTACGCCTTCCGTTGTTATCCAAACTTAGTTAGACAAACAAGCTCGTTTTTGTCGGTTCATACTCATGTCATTGCAGCATAACATGCTACTGGAATTGGGGTCTACGGTGTAGGAAAGGAACGATTGGAATTGCAGAGTTCCCATATGGTGTGGCTTTGGTTTATATGAGAACAAAGTCTACGAGGATTACTGTGGTTCATGCTTTAACCACCTGTCTCAGTGAGAAGTGTCACTGGGCAGTTGGTAACCCACGACAAATTTGATGGGAGAAAAAAATGGTTTCGGAGTAAGCAAGGAGAAATGAGAAGAGGAATCGCGACCACATTTGATGTGTTTGAGATATGACGTCCTACTACTCCAGACAGCTGAACCGGAAGACTCTAATCAGGGGTGATAAGCCTAGGACAAGCTCCCCTATAGTCTTCCTCTGACGGGCGCGAAACAAATGCATTTATGGCTGACTAAAAGGCTCCCATCCCCAACCTTGCCAAGCGGCATTCACGAGTACTTTCTAACTAGTGTTTGGCTCTACAGCAAAGAGAACGAGTATATGGATAGATCATCACGATGACGTGTAAATTCCATAATTTCCTTCACTTCTTTCCCAGTTTTGGTCATACATTATGTTAGGTAGGGATGATTACAAATCACAAAGAGCGACGTTCTTCATCAACTGTGCTCTGTGAGGTTTCTGAAACAACTTCTTATAGTTACCCTTTAGTTGATTTTGTGACCCGTTTAACCTACTCAGACTTCCAATGCAATCAGATCATTTGTGTTGGATTGCCTGTAGATTTTTAATTGGTTTTCATATTGCTTAACAATAACAGTAATTACGACCGACTGATCCATTTTATGGCCGACAAAAACAACAAGACATCTGATACCATCTGACAATATACTGTTTACTTGCAAACATGCGCTTCATTAAGAATTCCTCAAATGTGAACCTGAAACTGGCGTGCGATTCAGCAAAAACATGGCTGTACTTGTAATTCTCACTAGATCCCTCAATAGCCAGAACAATATACCAGCAGAACTTTGTAGTATCATTCGATGAAAACAGGACATAATTTGTCAAAATGCATTACACGATATCTTACATGTGTCACGCTAAATCAGTCGCTGCTAAATTTTCACCTATGGTTGAATAGATCCCGAGGCTGAATTGGCTTAAACGACCCCAGTTAAACTATTGAACTACAACGATTTCCTTTTTTATTCTGAATGATTCACTGAAAACAAAGCAAACGTAAGTTCAGTCGTTAGTAAGATTAGGAAAATCTTGACGTATTTCATAGCCAGATTACGATGCAGTTACGTTTGCATGTTCCCTCTGAACCCGACGTAATGTCACATCCTAGTAACTGTTATATAAATTCCATTCCAAAAGTATAACGCGTTGAAAAGAATTGCGTAAACCCAAAAAGAACCACGAATATAAAAAGTCAGTTGAACAAAGTAAAAGGATAAACAAAGAAGTGCCAATAACCTGGAGTATATATGGTCTTGCAGAACAAAAACCTATCCTGAAATTCTTTGATTCTATGATCAGCTCAGGTCAGTCTGGATAGGGACAAACGAAATGCAAAATACGTCCGTTTTACCATCAAGCTGACGGAATCTTCTTTACTTTTCTTGAGCATATCCCGATGTCCTCTGCCGATAGTTTCATCGCAAATGGTTTTACAAACCACCCGGCGGTGCTGCAGAGGAAAACCAGCGCATGCATCTGAATTTTCCCAAAGCACAAAACACCAAACTTGTTGAAACAAAGAGGAACGTTTGGAAAGAGAAACAGTTTACGCCGAGGATTATGTTGCATGTTCAATGGAGGGAAACTAAGCGTACCTTTCAACAGTTTCCATAAACCGCTCTATCTCCACATTTGTGTATGCATTGGGCAAAAATGCACAATCACGTGGTCTATCCTCATCCCGCTTACGCAGAACAGCCGGAGAGCAATTTGTTGACTGAGAAAAAACGAAAGAAGCAGTTAAAAATTAATTAACTGTACATATTTTTTCATTATTTCCTACATATCTTCTGTGCTATTGGTAACAGAATAAGATGCCAATCAATGAAACCTAATGATCCGGTTCTAACGCAGGAAAAACAATTGCTCCTATAAAATCAGCTGAAATGAAAAACGGTCCCTTTCATTGGAAAAGGGGGCAAACCACTAACGGTCAGGTTTACAAAGCATAAACAAAAGGAAAAACTCAGACCAGCTGCCACAATAGCATAGTACAATTCAGAACAAGACTCCACGATGGTACTTCACGCGTGAGACCCAAAATCCACCACGACGAAACGTCTTCGAATCAGACTTCGGACACACGCGGAGCAGCTGTGCGTTGATTTGTTGACAAACCACACTCGCTTCGCTCCTATCAACTGACTGCAATAACACCACGGCAGAACTGAAACATTAATAATTTTGAACTGTTAGACCTCAATTGGCCCTGCGATTGTTGACATATAAGATAGCACCAAGTGCGACTGACACCCGATTTCTTCCGACTACGCTATACAAATAATGAACTCTAAATTACGCACTCAAGCATACACACATACCACACTGGAACGTTCACTGGCTTACAACAGCGGGTAGCCTGATCGTAAAAGCTACTCTAAGGAAGGTTACTCGAGAAAATCGTAAAATCAGCAAAAATTGTGCTCTCAGCCGACGAGGATGTGTTCCGACACCATAAATTTTGACAACTTTTTTCAGTTAAAATGAGAATCAGGCCCTAGGTCAACGATTTCTAATAGGACACACTGACGCTAGGAAACGAAGAACGCAGCAGTCAGTATCACCAATGTAAATTAAATTTTATCGCGTTTCTAGCTAAAGTGAGTTACATCAGGGGAGCAAATAACAGATTTCGGGACTCATTCACAAAGTGAAATAAAAAAGTAGAGTACCACATCCGACAGTAATTCCTCTCTTGTTGGTACTTGCAAATCATGCTGGTTGAATATTTTATCGTAGCAAAGATGCCTACAATGACCTTACTCTGTTTGTTTCGCTCAGAAGCTAAGAGTTTACCCAGTGCAAACCTTATTTGTATTAGCAGAGAAAGAAAGAGGCCAAGAATCACATCAAACAACAAACCCATCATCAAATATTCCATTTACTCCACTTCACTTCAAGGAGGTTTATTGCCGGTATACTTTTTGCCTTAATATAGTTTTATCAATAAAATTCCTGAAGTCATGGCGAAAGGCATAAACAGGAGAGCTGAGGAAATTGATAAGAGAACTGAATGGCACACTTTTCCCGGCTCTAGAATTCGTTGCCTCTAGTCCATTCATGTTTGCTTCGCAGGGCCAGAGCAATCTGCCGATAGCCTTTTTCAATTAGGTTGGCCCTAAACAAAAACAATTTCCCCAATGTTAAGAAGGATTGCACCAATGTACGTTATTACATGGACATGCATTTCAAGATAATTACCGCCTGGTTGTCCGTCGCCTTTATATTTAGCAACAGACAGAATAACAGAACAAAATAAGACTATCCAAATATGGTGGCTTAAACGGCCTGCCGACCACCACAGGAGTCTACGGATTCAACAGAAATCAGGTAGCAGACGTTTTGTTGCCCTGTGACTTTCTGCAAACTTCTTCGGAAGTACACTAGAAAGTCTCCACTATTCACCGTACCACCTTACAATAGCCTAAATGGTGTACAACATGCGTCCACGAAACTTGCCCTATTTCAGGATGTGGCTAAAAATATGACGTTCCAGTTTCCCTTGAACTAAGATCAAACTACACTCCTGAAAACCTTTCGACACTTGATTAAATCAGCTTAACTGTTGAACAGCTGAGCGTCAGCTTCAAAGGCCCATTGTATTTAACTATTTCCAATCCTGCATCTAATCATTGCTACAGAGGAATATTTTCAAGTCCTGTTTGGTTATATCTGTCCCAATATATCAATTGCTACAGTCCGAAGCTTTTTGCATCGTCCGATTGCACCATTCGCAACGTCTACATGGATTTGTCCTCTCCGGGATTCTGCTTCGTGTCTAGGAGATAGAAGCTCGTATATTAGACAACCAGGCCTGTGGCCTACAAGCCAACGGCCAAGTAGAACTTTTGAATGGAAACTTATGAAAAGCCATGATTTTTGCCTTTAGAAAAACAGCACTCTTGTTTTGCAATCGAGCCTGCTGTTTTAAACATACCTCAATCCGCCGCTTCGCCGCTTCGAATCGACACCAAAGCGATTCATTGGTAATACCTTTTTCTTTCCCCGCGACCCCATAAGTGGTAGCTCTGTACAGAGTTGACTTATGTATTCCAGCCCCATCCTTCTTATCTATATATTTAGCAGGTCATAGATCGACATTTTTTCGCGCATATCAGGTTACACAGGGTAGCAGTGGGCTTTCCGCTTAGCTGAACAGTCTGACTGTAAACGTTTCATCACCAAACGAGCCGATATCGATAATGATCATGTGGCCAAAACACCATGGCCGCATAAACATATATGCACCGTTGCCAGATAAAACATTTATTCATCAAAGCAAGAACAAAACTTTTTGCGCCAAATCACTTGCAAATAACTGTTTACCGAAATGTAAAACCAACCTATTATGCAATTTTAATGTTTCGAATGCACCCAAAAGGTCACAGCTTTATTTAAGGTGGACAAATTGACTGGTATTCAGACGTCGCACGACTGAATTTATCGATATATAGTGATGAATCCAGTAGTATAAAAATGAAAACCAAATAACCCACCACAATTATTTCTAAACGGGCATGAAAGCGAATTAAGCTAGGTTTATGAAAAATAAAAGAGTGAGACTCGTCCGCTTTTTATCAGCAGTGACTACTTCGCCGAAGCCCACCAGCTTCATGATTTATTCACTTGGAATCATCTAAAGGGTTTTAATCTGGTCGCTCGAGTGTGCAATGGCCCAAAATAGTTTCGCCCTCAAGCACACAAATGACGTCTTTGCCTCTGGGTGGGCACGGTTTAGTGCAACACCGATTTAAAAGGCTATTTGAATCATCAGTCAAATATATGTTGTCAAAGACTGCATTTTTCTAGCGCAAATCCTTTCATAAGTGTGACGTAGTCATTGTGTCACCAGCGCTGCTAAGAAATCCTCTAATAAACGATTTCTAGCCACCCGTATAACGTTTAAGAGTCTTAAGCAAAATTGGGGTGTATCAAACAATACTGCAACTTTTGTCAACATCAAGTGGCGCACATTAAGAAATCAGTTTTTATCTGTTATCTATTTGCTCACATTGATCGTGGAAGTTTATCTTAATTGCATCTAATTACCTTTATAATATACTGCAGGATTAAATGCTTTCAGCTTTATTACTGTAAATTTCGGTAGTGTAGATATAGTTTTGGCCGATCAATTTGGCTAAATCAGTCATAGTTTCACCACTCAGAAGCTAATGCTCCGATAAACGACCAATTCCAAAGCCAATAAGATAACATCTCTTTGTTTTGGAACATCAAACGTTTTCAGATAAGGCATTCAACTAGTTGTGCTTTCTTTCGGGTTATCTGAAAAAGTAACTTGGAAACCCCGCACTACTAAACTAACGCCCAAAACTGTAAATAACTGAGTGAAAGGTGCATAATGTATATGCAGATTACGAATGCTTACAATGGTCTCGAGAAGTAAGCACACTAAACCAGGAAATAAATGTACGTGTGAGTAGGTAAATGAAACTGAATCTATGGCGAAAAGCAAAGCTTCACTAAATGACGAGTCGGAGGCTGTCACGCAAAAAGGCAAGCTTCAGTCGTATACTAAGAAGAATTCGCAAGATAATAGGATAAAGCGACTTTGCTAAGGCAAGATCGTAGACTAAAATCCGTGGGTATTTGCGTAATCAAAACCAATTAGCCGTGCTAACTCAGAAAATTGTGTTTTCTAGGTTACTAGTAAGGCCACTGTGAATCAAAATAATCACACCTATGCAAATTGCAAGCCTTGGACTCTCATAATATCTCACAAATCTAGATTTCTCGGCTGCCCAGTAGGCTTTTGTGGTTTGATGCAAATAATCGGGCATTACAGTCGGTTACATTCACAACAAAATGCCCAGGATCCAAGGGCAAATCAAAGGAACTTCACACCTAGCTACAACTGCAAAGCTTTACTCTAGGACACGTAAATCCTAGAAACTCAAAGATTTTCAACTGTAGTTACTCTGCTAGATGCTCGCAAATGCCACTTACAAGGCGCAAAACGTCCCAAGCTGTCAACCGAACAAGGACCTGGGAAAATTAATGCGGATAGTGGTGGATGGTTTAGTTGAAAGGACTGAAAAAGGTTGCACCTACCCATAATAGCCTCAAACATCACCGAGTAATCAAGGGGACTTGCTTACGACGCCTGAGGGTAAAGCAGATGATCAACAAATCTGACGCCCTACGGATTCATTCTTAAGGGTGTAGGTTGGAGCACTTGGTAGACCACTTTAGGGAGCGGTTTAGCTTACTTAATCGAACTAGACGCCCCTAGATACGCTGGATCACTCAGCAGAGAAGCACAAAGTTTTCAGGTCCCTCTTGATCATCCACACAGTATTATATTGATGTTTGGGATGCATCATGCAACTTCAAAGTATAAAATGCTACTGCAGACTGGGTTGGTTTAAAGCCGAATAATGTTATTGTAGGGAAACAACTGGGCAAGTTAGACGGATTCACTTAATTAGGTATTTGTATCTCGCTTGATGGTCGTATATCAGATAAAGTAACTATGCGCATACAAAGTGACTAGTAGCATTTAACAACTGAACGCACTTGTAGCGACGGCATGAAATCCGGTTACTGATCAAAAATTTACTTTGCACAACAGCATTAAGGTCAACAGCAATGGAGTTAACATCGAACCATTAAAACCAAAGGCCTTTTGCTAACGCGCAATTCGGTGGTTAATCAATAAAATAATAACAACAATAATTACATGCCATTTTCTTAAAGAACATTGTTTTGGAGAAGTGTAAACTGATTTGTAAAAAAACGAAAATATAAAATACTCTCTATGGCTTTGTGGTAAATCCACTAAGGCAAACTTGAAAGCAAGTATCAAACAAAATTCGGGCTTCTGTCTTCGCTGAAGGGAACAACCACAAGTTTTTTAAAACTGCAAAATTGCGACATACGTATTATTGCTAGAAAAATAAGCGACAATAGAAAATGAAGTTATTCAGCAGACTCCTGGTCACAACGATCTGCAACTCTACGCCACTTGTAGATGACAGTCATCAAACAACCCTGGGTAGAGATCCAACATTTTTCCGCCTTATGCTAAATATAAAATGCAAACGTCCTCTGAATGTCAACCAAGTTTGCATTTAACTGTTCTCCGGTCAAATTATTTTACCGAAGCGATCTTAGTTAAACAGTTTGAGATATGATTTCGTCGAGTCTTACCCAAAAATTGTTTGTACATGGTGAATATATACTGAAGTAAACTAAAATTACTGTCCTCAAGTTTGTTTCACGTATGGAGGCAGTGGCCTCCAGTTTAAGTTTCTTAAGCATGAATTAGTTTGCTGATCAACCGTCTTTACGTGCCAAGGGGTAAGTCTTCTGCCAGAAAATGGACCATTCGTGAAGCATAGGGCTTTCTTAAACTCATAAAGCTTGCAAACATGCATCGAGACAAAAAATGTCTGGTTTTCATAGAACGCAACCAGGTCGCAACATGTTGGTAATTCTATGCTGTAATTACAGCATGTCATATTAATACTGCAGTTTTGCTAAATTAGATTCACAAAAAACAAGTGTTTTTCTAAGTACCCTTTTTGCCTAAGCCTGGACAGCCTCCCGACCGTCGTCCTAAGTAGCTATTTAAAGAGGCAGATGTTCGCTTTTGGAGTGGTTGGAAAAAACCGCACTCAAAACATCCGTGCCATAAACAATGGTTCTTTTCTGAGATGAAGTGGAAGGTGATAATTTGATATTAGTGAAGTGCATGTCTGCCAATTATAAGAAACATTGTTAGGTAAAACTGGGTGAAATCTTGTCGCAAAACTAATTAATTTGGCATAGTGATTGAAAGTATTTTTAAATGGGATGTCCTGTGGGGCACCAGAATGAAGTCTAGCTAAAATCAGCTAATCATTTTGATCCCTGTATTGGATGAAATCCATAAGACTATTCAGAGAGACACCGGTTAGTAACCTCCAATGCACATTGTGCTACCTATATAGGACAGCTAGGTCTTTTAGGAGTTGAGGCTTCGAATTGGACAAACATTTTTCATCAAGTACACTTTATCACTAGGACAGTTTCGATCTCAAGGCACTCATTTTTAAAGATACATGGGAAGTTACGACTGAAATTCAAGTAGCTTACACACTGGACCGAGCTGCCCAGAGAATGGACGGTGGGATACTTCTCACCAGTAGTAGGAACACCATTCTCGGCTTTATTGTGAAGCATGGTTTCGGAATTTTGTTTTCCAGTCTCCTTTTCGGAAGACGGCATAAAAATGCCCAAGAAGCTAGCAATGTCTTCGTTTTCGTCGATTACATGAGAAGCACAGGAAGGCGGTGCACATTTTGGCTTTTCCGCTAAGGAACTTTTACTTATCACTGCCCATGGAAAATGAGGTTTCACGGGAACGGGAGGTGGATACGGACAATTATTAGCATGTCCACGGGCAGTTAAATTATTCACATTTTGCGCCCGACTTTCAAACAATGGATCGAACAGTTTTCGAATTTCAGATAGAGAATTAGTCTCTTCACGAGAATCGTCGTCAAACGATATGAGGTCATCCAATGGAGTGGATTTATTGCCGCTGATGAATGACATTACAATAAGGCACACGTTTCGAACACATTTGCAACACCCGCTATTTACATTCTGTTGTTATTGAAAGAGATAAACAAACCGAAAAGTCCTCACGTACATGAAGTTCAACTCCGTGCTTTGGAGCCTGCATGCGACATGCTTTAGTCGTTGCTAGTTTCACATCAATAATTCTCTTGACTCTTCTCGCATGTTCCACTCATCTTTCATCCCGGTACTTAATTGATTAGATAACTGGTTTAATTGATACAGAACACGACACCTTGTGAACCTCTAATGTTGACAAAAATCTCATTTTGAGGACGCATTATGCTTGAGTGGAGGTGACACTAAAATGAATTCCGTCATTTGATTAATTTTAGATGCATAGATTAATCTAGATGTGCAAGGCTTGCTTCCTCGGCCAAACGAATTTATTCAAAGGCGATATGATGGTTGGTCGCTAGCTGGTGATAGAAAAGTACTGAAGGCTCGGATGGTGCTGGCCTATCTAGTGATGCCAGTGAACCCGTGACGTGTCACATCTCCTGAGAGAGAGGGAACGTAATGTCAATAAGCCCCTACAAACCACCAAACAATTAAAGATTTTCAGCTCCTTCCCCTAACTGTCCGTATGAGAGATCCATGGCCACGGTTTGGCTTGATGTGCGATGTATGATGGCCATTCAAGTGAATTAATCAGCCAACGAAGGAACTGCTTATGACTGTTTTGAGTTCCACTCTCGAAACATTGGGGCAAATGAATACACAAACAAAGGCAATTGCGGAAACTGCAAGGGCTATTGCTGTTAACTGTTCCGATCGATCTGGGTGGGGGTGTCCTTTTTGGAATGGGCGAGACCGTAGTTTTGCGAATAATGGGGCTTCACGATTCTGGTGTTCAGAAAAGCCACTACAGTTTCTTCCCACCCTGTTTCCGGAGGGGAAACATGATTATCCAGTTCGTTTCAGCCTATTTCAACGCTCAGCCGACGGGAGTTTAGTCCCTACAATCCTAAGGCTAGCCAAAGCTTTTAACACCGAATTTCTTCTTTTAATTTCGAGGTGCTGAGAATCAACGGAAGTCTTGTGTGCGCAAGTGTAGGTTTACATTTTCATAATTAGTATGCTCATTTTTCAGGTCAGCAGGTGGAAGCTGGTCATGTGAATTTGTCCACATCACAGTTCACTGCAACCTCGGCGGTCGTTTCCTTGGAGAATCTTGCTAACTGTGATTGATTTAGCTTTCAGATGATGTAACTTGTGGCCTCAGCACTTGTCAGGCTGGATGGTTCTATGAATTTTGTACCAGATGGGCTCAAAAATTCTGAATGTCACGCTTAAATAGCCGAGATTTTGTCTGAGTCTGGAGGGAAAAAGTCAATACCTTAGAACTCCTGGGTAGCTGGGATGTTGTCGATCGTTTCTAAGCTTATAATTGGCGGATCACATTCGTTTATCTGGTGGGCCACCCACAGTTAAACACAGTACCTTGGACGTTGTTTAACGGGGGAAGCAAACAAAGATACAAACGTGGCGAACAGTTCAGCTAGTGTGCAATACGAAGACCAATTAAAGATCTCCCGGGTAGACTTTTGCCAGAATCAGAGCTGAGTTGCCCGGGAGATGGTGGATGCCTAAATCGAATCAGCAGTAGCGAGATCATCATTGATGCTCGGGGGTGCAATTTTACCGTTCTGTTATGCTACGAGAATGAAAATAAACGTCTATTACCCTGGTGCTGATACCTCGATTTTTGCTAGTTAACTAGTAACTTTATTTCAGAACTCCCCTACCGAAATAATTCGTTTAGAATCCTCACCTGAGCCTCATATTTATTTATGGTGAAGGATTTGCGACCAGTTTGTGAAATCCACCTTCCTCAGACTAGACCTCAAGGAGTCGATGTTTTAATTTTCTGGACAACCTTAAGCCAAGCATCGGTCGTCCAGCGTCACTGTGATTTGCACGTCAATCAAGCACGTCGCACCCAGTATTTCATTAAAAGCAGTATTTATATACAAAATATAAACATATGGAATGGAATGCATCTCAAAGATTCCAAGAAACACGCTTCCTTGCGTGATCAAACGTTTCCGTGTTATGACACAAGACTTCGAAGGATGTAACAAGAAAACGGATCAGGTAAAATAATAATAATACAAATGATTTCGATTTGCGAGAGGCATGCGCAAGGCAACATCAAACTTTTGCAATGATAATGCACAAGAAATGCAGATGACATAAGTCAAATTACTAAGGAGATGGTGCAGTCTTGAGTTAGTGGAGAAGCACACTGGAAAATGAAGTGAGATGCTGCAAAGCAACGGGGAAAGTAAAAGTATGTCAGCGATAATCCAAATTTAGAAAACTGATTATTGAAGCAGCGGATCACGAGTCATTTCATGTTTAAGTGCACCAAATATGTGCATTGCTGGCGCGAAACATGGCCGGAGCTCGACGGCGGATTTTGAGATACGACCGAAGTATACAAACGTGCAGAACGTTACGTAATGGGAGGAACCGATGAGCTGAGTTGACATTCAATGTTAAAACGGTAATTGGATGGAAGTGGTGAAATCCGGGCGGAAGGTCAGGCAAATTGGATAAGACACGTATTTGACAGCAATAAACGGCCAAAGAAATGCTGAGGGCGGAGGATGACTGTGCGGATTATCTCAAACCATCTGGAGGATAACTTATGAAGCTTCGGATAAGGAACTCCCAAGGATACTGATTGTGTTTACATGCGGATTGCGGTAAGCTGTACCGGGAGGCGTGTCAGATAGAAGAAATTCTGTGTAGGAGCACTCCTCAAATACAATGGACAATATTGTCTCCATGCTGTCATTTTGTTGTCGTAGCTTCGACCTTGATCAACAGTGCGGTTGGGGAATATGAGGTGCGCAGGTCGTTCCGAAGGCATTAGTAATTGCAGATTTATCCAATTGTAAAGGCCCGATTTGAGTTATTCAATGCGATAATCGGCGTAGTTTCGGTTTACCGAGCCAGAACTCCAGCGCCAATTGAAGCCAATAGGTTTCTAACATGAATG
>LUCM01011806.1:0-55888 GCA_008360955.1 Fasciolopsis buskii
GAATGATGATGGTGGTCACAGTTTAGCTTTTCCGGCCAAGTGAAAATTGAGGCAACCGTGTTTGAGGCTCGGCCAACTCAACTGGGTGTCGTTGAGCCTAGACATGAGAATAGAAACGTGACTGAGCCGGGGGTTGTTGAACCCGCGTGCTGCAAGTTAGCGAAGTCAGTGTCCGTACATGCTTAAGCTGCAGTGAGAGATGAAGGATTTTCATTTTGCTCCCGTTTCAGACCTTTTGGGTTGTTTTGGCACACCCTGTGTCAGCTGGTGATACTCACACCACCCGCCCCAGTAAATGCGGTACACCGAAGAAACCGGTCCGGGGATATGATATATACGCGTCTTGATCAGACCAATGTCTGTGATGGATTTAAATTCTTATTTTTACCCGACCTTAACTTCAGCAATTCGCTTGTGATATCCCAAATATGTTGCAGAGATGCTGTGGAAACACTACAATGAAACTATGTCTGTTTCCTGCACTGAATTAACAAAAGCATTACATAGGTCTATGACGTGATTTTATGCTTCATCCACCTAGGAAACTTTAATTCCTGGTGATATTTCTTGCCAAAGGTTTGCACCTGAAAAAGTGTGTCACTTCTGCAGTCCTTGGTTGCGATAAGAGCATTTTGAACTCAGGTCTTACTTCATAAGCCGATGGTGCAAGCCTGGGCTAATTTCCACCGTCCCTGGCGAAGGCCATATGAAATCGTGTTCATCTAATCACCCTGGGGTCCCCTGTTGCTGAGTTCTTATTACCTTTTGCTGCGTACTCCGTGATGATTACTGTTCCACCTAGGGCAGATAATTCGGGTTTATCGTTTATTACACTTATCCTGATTATTAAGTCTTTAAAAAACTATAGAAACATATATAGTCATAAGAGAAATCTGCATCAGCAGACTTGACATAATGACACGAACATAAACGTCGCGAGAAATCGCTTTTATACCACGAAGTTGGAGGATCCGTAGTTCGTTTCTCGGATCTTGTGTTCAAATGCTCTGTGCTCGTAACCACGACTAACCGTATACAGTTTTATGTGTCACCATAAATCGATTATTATATTCATGTAATACAGAAAGCAGTTATGCCACATGTGTGATCCGATCAAACGGGGCCAAACTTTCGCACCAGTCATTTCGACCTTAGTCTCTGATTTACACCCAAATGTCAGAGGAAGTGCGTGACTAATTTTATGAAATTCTCGCTACAGATTATCGTAACATTGTCACAAAATAAATAGTTAATCGGATTGGATTATCCAATCAGCAACGTCTGGACAAGCTATTCACAAATGTTGAATTCGAAAAGCAATAGCCATCTGAACGCTTCAGATAGGTAAACGCAACTTTTGAGGCCCCAAAAATAGATCCCCTGCCATCAAGGCATACGTAGATGAAATATCTTTCTCCATCGACCACAGAAGTTTTGATATCCTGTCAGAAGGATGTCTCGACAACAGAATTAGTTAAAACTTTTCACAGAATGTTTGTCGCTAATCCTGGGAGCAAGATAGCCGTTACAATCCTTTCTTCAACGCATACCGATTTCGCCTCACAACTCAGAGAACAAAACAACCTTACAAAATCTTAGACGAATGCTGTTCTCAAGCAAATAAGTCGGAAACGTGCGTTACTGCGCCTCCTGTCTCATCTAGTCAACCCTAGCGTTTCGTTGACAAGGTCCATCGATAACCATCGCCACGTGCGTTCAAAGCGAATGGTGTGAAAAATGCGAAAGCCAGTTGATAATGATGACCGCTGCTACTGCCTATCAACATGATTACTTATCCTACGGTTCCGGTCGATCACCTTCCACGAATCCCTTATTTGATACCGGTACCCAAAGAAGTGTTATCTCTAGCCCTCCCGGCCAATACCATTAGCATTATGCGATCCTCACCTATCAAATAGTCAACGATTTTTCATTTTAACCGTGTGATCCAAAGCTATAGACATTTGGTCTAGTTTTAGAGTGATATTTCCCTTCGACTTCCGAAGTTGCTGGTGTTTCTCATCCGATTCTGCGAATAAATTTTCACCCGATTAATCCTTCGTGTTTTTGATTTTAAAAGGCATGTATTATTTGACGAAATTACATCTCTGCAAACATACGTTATCCATAGTTTCATCAGTTCCTTGGGGATTAATTTATTATCATACCAATCACCACTTTCTTCAATCATAAGTGAATTCCCTGCAATCCACTTACTACAGTGCTATTTGTGACTACACAGGACCACAGTCTTTCAGAAGTCTTCGTCTCTTCTTGGATATCATCCATTACCATTTTCTATTCGCACCCAGTTGTTCCGAGATCATGCAACCACTCACTGGGCTTTAAAAATGGGGTCGCGCAAGTTCTCCGTAACTTAGGAACCGAAAAGAGAATACTGCAAACAGCCATGGAAGCCTCATCGAAGGTGCCCATCCCTGTGCATATAAATATTGACGACAAGGCTATTCTCATTCTGCGAACGAATACTTTTGCCGTAGCCGTGGGCACAACATTGTAACTGATGATTAATGGTGTGACCCAAACACTGACGGTTTTCTCCAGGAAGCTGCAATCGGCACAGCCCAGATATAGCAAATTTGGAAGCGAACTTCTCGAAATATATCTTTTGATACATATTAGAGGATGGAAGCTTTATCATCTACAATAGACAAAAACCCCTGACATAAGTTAGCTTCCACAAATGACCACTATTCACCAAGAGAAATTCGACACCTCGGCCAAATCACCTACTGGACCAGTGATATCAGCTATTTGATAGTATCTTATAATCTCGTGGTAAATGCTCTGTCCCGTCTAAATTTCAGACAAATATTCCACCCAGTCACATTCAGGGGGTTAGATATTTTACATGCATGGAATGGTGACAAAGAACTAATTTTCCACAGCTCATCAACATCTTCTCTGATACCGAAAGATTTTCCCTTTCTTTCATGCAGACTGTTTCATTGTTTTACATACCCACTGGATAGCCCCGGCCGTTTGCCCCTCGTTCAATGCGCGCTTGATTTTTAAGCATTTACACTTCATATCTTATCCTGAACTGCATGCGTCCATCAAACTTATTTCCGACAACTATTTTCGGCCTAACATGAACGAAGACGTTCGTATCTGGACAGAAGCATGTGTTCTGTGTCAATGAAGTCAAGATATACCGACATGTCCAATCCTCTCCCTCCCAAATTCGAACTGGTAACGGACGATTTTGTCACATCCATTTTTACATCATTGATCTCTTGCCACAAGCTGATGACTATAGTTTTCTCCTTACATTTGTTGGTCGTTCCGCTCGTCGACCATTGGGTGTTCCTAATAATGGCATCTTCCGTGGAACAGTTTCCAAAGCTCCTATAGGTCACTGAATTTCCACATATGTTGTCCCTTTTCTGGTTACTGCAACCAGAAGCGCACAATCTCAATCTAAAGAACGCATCGTTTTTCTTCTCTTGGACTTAGGCATATTCGCACGATTCCATATCAACCTTCACCTAGTGGATTGTTGGAGGGATTTCATAAAGAACTTAATGCCTCACACATCACCAATCCCCATACGGTTAAGTGGGAAGACGCTCTTCCGCATCACTCTAAAGGAATAGCAGATTTGTCTTGCAGGGTGCGCACCGAAGTCTACGCGTTCTGGGTATTTGGATTTCTAACCCAAGGCCACCATGGGCAACCAAGCCCCGGAATCACTTGACCTGATCGAAGCGCACAAGAGCAACTCACTGGTTGTACAGCTTCTCAGTTTTAACTTGCGGTCGCAGCAATGCACGTCCTGTGCAAATACGTTGTGGTGCTTTTGTCCACTACAATCTGACGGGCGTGCAGTTACCGGGTAAGTCATCGAGCCTCAGTTCCGATGTTATTTACTGTTCCATTTCTGTTTGTTTATTACAACCGTACATGAAGTCACTTAGGGCCTTTCGCAATCGTCTTCCCATTTACATCCCTAAAGATCTAGCCACAGACACCCCCATTTTGTCACCCGCTATTCCATTACCCCCAGAAAACGCAGTCCCATTTTGTTATTTCTCGTAACAAAAAGTTTTGTTATCAGTAGAGCCGGTTGCACAGACAATGTAAGTATTGGACGTTTCCTGGATTCGAACCATGTGACTCCGATTCGTCCCACAAAATATTTGATCCTGTAATTGATACCGTCGCGTCCCTTGAGCTTGCTGACTGGAACACCTCACAAACAACTGACTCTCCCCCCAAAATTAATACTCGCTTTGTAGGAAAATTTTTAAACTCGCTCACGTTTCATTTAATTGAATTGGTCCACGCCCCCGTAGGCAGTCGATACTTTGTGAAGTGTTTTAATGAGTTGGATGCTCCCTACTTATTCTTTCTCAGTTGCATTCCAATTACTTAAATTTTGAACTCCAAATAATGCGCGACTCAGATTCTCTTCGATCGAGGGGTATGAACGAAGTGGGATGACTATATATTTTGACGTTTATCTCGACGCTTCGTCAGAACTGAGCTCTTGACGCGGGTGCTCTGTCGGTTCTTCTAACTGTATATGGTGAATAATGCCCATCTCTAGCCTATCGAATTTCACGAAGTCCGAATTCATCCCATTGACTTGAAACTTTTTATTCGCACTTACCTATTGGACCTGAATTTCGTTCATCTGAGGTAAATCTATATGAAAACTATCTTGCGCCCTAGCTGATGCTTTTACTGACCTACTAGAACAGGAAAACCTGAGAACCCGAATTGAACGTAAGTACGCTTAGACCCTGGCAGCATGAATCCACTTCACATGCATCAATCGAAACGACGGGGGAGAGATTTCGGAGTTATGGACAGATCATCATTATCTTTGAGAAACAAATATTCCGAAGGTCATCGTCTTAGTTGACCTCGCCACCAGCGCGGTGCATGGTGTGAAAGACAACTAATCTCTTAGGAGTGGAGAAATTCAGTTTACATTACGCACAGACAGACATACACACACATACCTAACATCCTTTGGCGTGTGAACATACCTTTAGTCATTTGATTGTAAAAATTGCTTTGAGAAGGACTACCCACGGTAATCGAAACGTCGGCGGATTATGAAATCCACCAACAACTCTGAGTTATTAACATTTCGCTCACAGAAACAAGTACTTTGGACGTCTGGCAAATGTTTTATTTTCACGAAATAATTCACCGTGTGATATCATCGCTAAACTAACCATTAAAAAACCATACAGCGGTTTCATCTCTGTTAGGAATCATCAGCAGTGCCTGTCCACTGCTCCTGAACTGGGACGTGAGCCTAGGACGAAAGATTTCAAGTCGAACGCCTGAATCCAGACTGAAGAATTTTGAATTGCTATATTTACTGTATAGCTTTTAACTATGGCCTGAATGCAAATCATTGAGTAAATGTTTAGCTTTGATAGAACTGTCCGGTCAATTAGCCGGATCGTTTCTTTCCACTCGTGTTCAACATGACTCTGTATATTTATTGTTTTATTTGGTTTTTATCAGCGAAATAACCGTGTACATAAATTCCAACAAGGGGGTTGCCCGGTGGGGAAGCTGACCAGCGGTGTGAGGATTCGAACCTGCAACCTCTTCCGCTTGAGCATAGACGGTCCTAACCTTAACTTCCCTGTTAGTCTCTACGGCGGGGAACCCTTGCAGATAATCACGTGACTGCGAGTACACCGAACCGATGTCTGCTGGGAGTGCTACATGTTGGATGGTTTTCGTTACTAAAGTCTCTATTAGATGTGACGGATAGTTGTTATCTTTTATGGAGCAGCTCAAGCATCGGGTTTGTCGTTTGCAAATTGTGCTACCACTGAAGATTTTGCCAATTATTTTATCTGATGATGTAATGAATGCCCGGTAAGAGGAGTTAAAAATATGATGGATGCCTGGACTTGTGGGTTTCCTTTGGGTGATTATAATGAATTTTTGGGAATTATTTACTTCGAGTTGACAATGTACAAAGTTGGTTCTTCACTCACAGCCTTTTAACTACTTTATAAAGCCAATTAAATGGCGCTGAATGTTGAGTCGACAAAGAGGACCTTCTGCAGATTTTGAATTTACTACCACACTTATCAAATGGAAATGGGTAAGGCGTTACGAAATGTTATCAAAGCGTTCCACCCAACGGAACGCAAGTAGGTGTCGGCAACAACTGGTGACTTGAGAAGCCAAGAGCTACTCCTTTAGCTTCTACAAATAATGTTTGGAAGTAAATAGGTAGAAATGAGGCACACCTCCAAGCCACTGTTAATTTCCGGAGATCTTGAAACACCATTCTTTCATTAGAGCCCAGGTAATCAGTATGGGATATATAAAATCTGAACTGTTTTGGTAGACTTATATGTAGGCAAAGATGCCACGTGAAATCTTACATGAGCTTTATTTCTTTCTAGTTTTACATTTTTATCGTACTGGCAAAATCAAAGGAATCACTGAATTCAATTATCAAGATCTTTACATGCATATCAGGACCAAATGACGCAAGAAGTGTATTGTAAAATCGATGCACCATGTATTGGTTTTAATTGTCAATGATATGATGTTAATAACAGCGTTATTAGTAGATGTAATGTGCCAACGTTTCCATTACCGTGGCTAGTCTTTCTCAGGGCAAGTCTTACAACCAACGGTAGTCGAAACGTTAGCGCACTACATCTACCAACAACACTGTTATTAACATTATATCATTCACAATCTTTTCACACAGGTTCAATGGGTCATTGAAATTTTGCGCTGACGCATATGTTCCACACAGAGTATGACCCACGGTTAGGTGGATGGGCATGAAACGTTTTGCTGCTTTTTGGTCGACGCAGAAATTTTTTGCCCATGAAAACCATGCGGGATTTTCAAGGGTTTCTCCCATGATAGGCGGATACATGCATATCTGGGATTTTGCTGCATCACTTTCTTAATTTGTTTGCCTAGCCATTTGTCAAGTGTCTTGAAACTTTTGCTTCATGGTCTGATCGACTTAGGACAGTTGCAACAATGCTTTTGTCAACTTCATTGAAGTGGATAAATTGATTTCATTTTCGTTCCTCAGTCGGGAAATTGAAGTTAATTGGCTTTAATTTTTCAAATATACCACATGATCTCAACCTGGGTTGATCATCATTCTCGGGCAACAGAGTTATCAGTGCCAGCTCCTCGCGAATGACTGTTTATTGAATGGTCAAGGAGCTCATGCACAACCTGAATCTCAAGCACTTCAGTGACAGTTGCAGCTCTACCCGGTTCACAAGTTGCTATCGGATGTTTTCACTGAGTCTTCTGGGTTTTGCATACAAAATCGTCTCGGTTTTTTAGGTGCCTGCTTCAAGGCAAGCTTGCATTATGAGCGTATGTGGTGGGATCACCCACATTTAATGGACCAACCAAGTTGATTAATTATACGTTATGATAATGAGTAGTATAAAATACCATAGACAGTATGAATTCAAACACGGACAATGGTTCATTCAACTAACAAGCTTCTTATCGAGAATAGTTTGATTGGTGATCTGGGTTAACGGATCTGATCCGAACGAGATCCAGAGCTTATCGGAAAAGCGATGCGCCATATGATTTGGTGGATCGCAAACAAACGAAAACACAGACGCAGAAATACAATTACACACAGATATAACCTTGTATTGCCATTTTGATTCCAACTACTGCCATGGATCAGTTGATTGAAAATCTTGCATTGAGAAAGATTAGCCATGGTAATCAGAAAGTCGACCAACTTCACTCCCTACTGGCACCGATGCGCCACTCAGTACTGAAGAAATTAATGCATAACTTTGTTTCTTCAAATATTCTATTCATGTTTTTTGTTCTACAATCAGAAAACAGTTTCGATATGTTTTGTGAGTCGCTGCGCCTCATTTAAAACGAATTTTATTCGCATTCATAATTTCATGGACTTTTAAGTATGATTTTAAGAGACATCCTGGGAAAATGTGTAGACTGTTGCCAGGATTTTCACATGAATTCGCTTCATCAAGTTTTTGAGGGGTAATGATTTTGAGATTGACTTACTGGGATTTGAGCAAACTGACCGCTCTCCCAGAGTAATTTGGGATCATCCGTGAGAAAGTCCCCGTCCACAGTTGGCGCCCAAGGCTTGGTTCTCCAGTATGGTCGACGAATACGTGTCTCTCCGGCCGCCGTAGCCAGCTCTGATGCCGTCCTGGCCCGCAAGCAGTCAAGCATTTGGTGTCTTAAAGGAGCATCGCAACCGACCTGCGCCGAGTGCAGAAAGAGAGTTTGTATTCAGTTCTCAAGCCCAAATTGTGCACACGAATATACATTCATAGAGGGGCAGTCGTTCATAAATTACTCATCCTATTTAACTTGTTTATGCTAGGGGGTGCAGACAAAACTGGGGTAATCGTCGACCGTAAATCTGAGGTCTCATATTGGGAATAGACCTAAGCTTCGACAGTTCGGATTTTCTAGTGGTCTGGTCAAATCAGAAGCTTCTACCACTGGTACAGCTCCACTCAAGTCAATGTTATTGACAGTATTGAATTTAAAGTTTGCTTGTGTTCTTTAATACAAGATCCTCTTGACTACCGAGCCCAACACATGAAAGACACATTCAATCGCTTACTGAAAGTTTAGTCGAATTTGAATGAAACTTGAAAAGGCAAGAGTTAACGGAACGAAAATCACAGGCCAACAGTTTTCGAGAACACCATCCAAAACTACAAATCTTAATAGTTCCGTTCTACTGGAAGTGAAAGAATACCCATTTTTCTATTTGTACAGATGTTTTTACACGGAGTTTGCATTTCTATGGAAAAGTTCTAGGCCTTTACCTTTTAGTCTGTCCCTACTAATAGAAAACTTAGACTAACATCTAAAATGATTGTGATTCGTGCACTCGCCCCATGTTCGATGAACTAGAATACTTCCCACACACGGTGGAAGCAAAACTAGGATGTGCAACCAGCTTCGTTATCATGCGCGGTGCACAGTTAGTCGAAACCGTGGCGTCTGGATTGGATGTCACAGGTTCGACTCAACCCATCGTCAATGACACCCTCACTATGCAGCCAGGAATCAACCGTGGGCTCAGCCCTGAACTCTTGTTAACTGTCGCCTAACAAGTAAAGGAGATAAATAGACAGGTGTTACTATTATTAGGCATAAAAGCAAACAGAAGGTTGGTGAAATAATGCCAGGGGCACCTAGATCCCAGTGCTTACTAACTGGATGATCTCGACACCCTCCCGTGTGGACAGCTTAGCTTTGATTTCGTGCATCTGATGATAATTTTTAGAAATAGTCCGTGCAATCAAACCAACTGATGAAAATGTAATTATCGGGAAGGTACATTCCCAGGTGGAAATGACATGTAAACTGAGGCATCCTCAGCCAGTGAAATTTGCCCTAGTTTCACGGAAACAAGAAGAGGTTCTGCAAAATATCACCCGATCTCAAGCCTGAAATCGTTTAATTTTTGTCTGCCACTGCTTCCGAAGATCAGCACAGGTCAAGGCTACCAGTAAAGGAGAAGAGATTGACCAAATCTTCAGTTTCAGAGTTTAATATAATGCCCAATTAAAGAACTAGATTTAAAACGGAACAATAAAAGACTCTCAATGAGCAACGATCCAAAGCCGATGATAACAAAACCTTAGTTACCTCTTTTTCAGTGAAATGAAGAAGGGTTTCATCAGCCAAAGTCAAGTCTTCCGAGTAACTGGAAGCGGCTAGAATACATTTTGATCTTCCAGATAACCTCGACTTTGTTTGCACAAACAGAATCGTCTCGGTGCCGAACTTCCTCGTGTAGCTTTATCCACTAGGTCAAACATCTCCAACTAACTGCTTGAAAGGGGCCTGGAGACAAGGATGACTGTGTCCATTTAGTGTCAAATGAAATTGATATAAGGGTAAAAGATGGTTGCTACATCAGTCTCCTGGCATCAGAGGAATATTTTCCATCAGTCAGCTGAGATTTTGTTGGATTCTGTTTCTTTCCAGGTGCATGCAGAACGTCAAACGTCGAATGGACATTGTTTTAATAAAAAAGGAATATCATTTTCTAAGGTACCTGTTAAGGTTGCTTAAGTGCTACTCCTGTACCAGTAAACTTAAGGGGCTTCCTGGGAGAAGGGCGATGTTGAACCAGAAAGAAATTTTCCCCTACGGAACAGTTAACACACGGCTGGGTTATATGGTTGTATGACAAAAACCAACCATCTCTTAGACCATGGATTCTTATGCATAACCGATGATGGGAAACCGAAGACTGGACGAGCTGCCATGAGTGGTGAACCCTGCATGATACTGCTTTTTGTTCCCTTCTTTTCTTCCTCATTGATGTATTTATGGATTTCAAGTAGTATTTCGATGAGTGAACGAAATTTCGGGGTAAGCACACCACGGCTTTCACGGCTGTTGTCGCTCGTCAGGTGTACGCACCGGGTACTCTCTCGTCTAAACATCCCTATACTTGTGCACTCCGAATTAATATATCTTACCAGAATCTAATTCGTACCCTCAGGAGTGCAGACGGAAGCTAAGCCCAAGTGTCAAGGAATTATCAAGGAAACGCAGTTGTGATTCACTGATGGACTCTTCAACGAAGAGCCGTATACTATGTTCCAAAAGTGTCTAAAACAACGACCAACGTCGACGACGTTAGGCAATTCATTGGGTACAACGTCATACGTCTTTGGATTATCTGCTCTCTCGCTCAAAAGGCATCGCCTGATACAGTCCGACTGTAATTTGTCATTGAACTGATACGGCTGTTTTAGTGTCAATTTCACTCCGTAAAAGTTTTTATATAATATTGGACGAAATAATCAACATCAAGGGATTTGATAAATTGCCCCTAAGTGTAACAAATCAGTAGCCCCTGAAATAAGTGCTGCTAATGAGTTTTTTATCCCCACTGCGACGTAAACGAATTCAAACCGACTGAGTCGAACGCCACCTTCAAATTAAGAAAGACGAGAATCAATATCTAAGTAATATTTGCCCATGTCCTAAGATCTGCTGCAAAGCGAAAATCTGGTCAATGTAACCCCAACCGGGAAGGAAACCGGTTTGGTTCTCACACGCACAGCTTTTGTGAGTAGCGGATGATAGGCAAGGGATGATGCTAACGAGCAGTTCAGATGCAAAGCTTACTAAACTAATTCCTCCATGATTTTAACATGAGGATATACCACCCTTTTTAAATAAGTACCATCACCGAGTTATACCAATCCTCAGGAATGTTTTTCGTTGTTCACAATGATTCTAGGAGTTTTTTTAACTTCGACGATAACACTCCGCCACCATCCCTGAAGGGGAATGACGAAAGTCCATCTGGGCTAGTTGCCTTAAGCTTTTTAAGAAAGCATATCTCTCTGGCTATCTCCATTTCGGATGAGGGACTGGTATCTACCTGCAATGATTCACTTGCAGACATAAATGGATTGCCCGGTGTGGCCGTGGGCCAACTAAACTGTTTCCTCACATGTTCTTCCCAACGCGACATCCGACGCTGTTCAGGGTGAATCAGTGTGCCGTCGGATTTCCCAGTCATTTTGCTTAGGCTCGGCTTCTGTGGACCAGTATTCCTAATAAGTCGGTAAATGTTGTAATTATTTCCGTCCGTCGCAGTCTGTTCCGTTTTCCTACATCTTCCCATCCACCACTGCTTCCGGTCATTTCTCACACTCCTGGCCAGTTGACGTCTCATGAATCCACTCGTCTCCTTGTGTGTTACTTCCGGAGGGACAGATCTAACAGTGCAATTGAAGTTCAGGTTATCCATCGCTTTTGAGTTTTATATGGCTCGGAGTCTTACGTGGCAAGTTTCGCTGATTGCACGGCTTGTTTAGTCCATTCCTAGTGTTTGCTCGACGCTGGGCACTTAGTTGAGACGACAACCGCATTGGACCGTCCAACCGAACTGTATACAAACGATCGTTTTCTGAAATCTAATCCAACTGTGAATGTTCGTCTCGCGGGCTCAGAGCGAGCCCGACGTCAGCCTGACCAAGTGCGTTCGAAACCAGACCCTAAGGCACGCGAAGAATGAGGCAAGAGAATAGCATTACATCTGGGCAACGAGGAATGAACACGGAATTGGGATCCTCTATGTTAGTTTCGGAGAAACAGAATTCATCTACCTTAAAAGTTTCAATAGTTCTTACTGGGAAAGCTTTAATGTCTAATTCATTTTCATTCAGGTCCATCACGTTCAGCTTACTTAAGCTCAGGAAATCCTTTTCAAGTCAGTTCTTTCCATTTTACTTCGCTGTATTAAACGAGAATGAATTCAATTCCGGGTGGTTTAGTACTACATCACAAAATAAACATTTCTTTTCACGTCAGTTTAGTTCAATTCAGTTCATTTCATTTCATTCCAGTTCAGCTCTGGCAATTTCAGTTCAGATCAGTTAAGCACACATGAGTCCAAGTCAATTCTGTTTAATTCCATTCAGTCAACTTCAGCTCAGTTCACTGATCTTCAATTGAAGTCAATATACGCCAAATCCACCCAGATCATTCCTGTCCCGTTCAGTTAAATTCATTTCAGAAAATTCCGCTCATTCCAATTAGTTTAATTCTACCTGAAATGATAACATCAGAATGGATTCAGTTCCAACTAATTAACTTCACTTCACAACATCCACATTAATTTTCACGGCAATTACGTCCTGTACATTTCAGTTCAGTTCTGTAAATCTCGGTTCAGAGAAGTAAAGCACGCATCAGTTGAACATATTTCTATTCAATAATATTCCTTCATAGTCGGCGCAGTTTACGGACCTTCAGTTCAAGTAATTCGACTCCCATTCAATTAAATTCATTTTCCACCAGATGCAGACAATTTCATTTTACCTGAAACTATACCATCAGACAAAATTCAGTTTCAACGAATTTATTTCTTTTCACTTCACAAAACCCAGGTTTGATTTAACATCAAAATATATCAATTCAGTTCAGATCAATTGAGTCCTTTTCATTTCCGTTCATTTCCGTTCCGCTGAGCACACACCAGTTCAAGTCAATCCTGTTCAATTCTATTCAGTCAATTTCAGCTCAGTTTACTGAACCTCAGTTCAGGTAATTCGATTCCCATTCAATTCACTTCATTCTCGTTCCGTTCAGTTAAATTCTGTTAGGAATTATGGTTCTCTTCAGTTGATTTCACTTTATCTGAAACTACACTATTAGACTGAATTCACTTTTAACGAACATATTGAATTCCAATTCACAAAATCCACATTTCGTTTCACATCAAATCAGTACAATTCAATTCCCTTCATTTCAGTTCAGTTCCATTCATTTCACATTCTTTCAGTTCGGTTCCGCTGAGCACACACCAGTTCAAGTCAATTCTGTTCAAATCTATTCAGTCAAATTCAGCTCAGTCTACTGAACTCCAGTTTAAGTAACTCGACCCCATTCAATTCAATTCATTCTCATCCTGATCATTTGAATTACTTAAGATTTAATACTTGCTTCAGTTGATTTTACTTTTGCATGGAACTATAGCATCAGGCCGAATTCAATTTCAACCAATTTATTTGTTGTCAATGCAAATTTCTAGATCTTTCACGAAATTTCCAATCAAACCAGATCAATTCAGATCGTTTTATTTCACTTCCGCTCACTTCAGTTCCGTTGAGCACACACCAGTTCAAGTCACTTTTGTTCCTCTCTATTCAGTCAATTTCAGCTCAGTTCACTGAACTTCAGTTCAGGTAATTCGATTCCCATTCAATTCACTTGATTCACGTCAAGTTCATATGGATTATATTAGGAATTAAAGTTTTCATCAGTTGATTTCACTTTGAAGAAACTAAACCATCAGATTGAAATCACTTTCAACCGAGTTATTTATTTTCAATTCACGAGAACGGCATTTCATTCAATTTCAATCATCTAAAACTGAGATCAGCTGAGATCAATGCATTTCAGCAGACAACAATTCAATTCAATTATTTTGAATATGACAAGCCGATTTAAGCCCGGTTTACTGAACAACACTTCAAGTAATTCGACTCCCATCAAATTCAATTCATTTTCGTCCAAATCATTTCAATTCTAATAGGCATTAAGGTTTACTTCAGTTGATTTCACTTTACCTGAAACAATACCATAAGAATGAATTCAGCTTCAACCAATTTATTATTTGTCAATTCACAAAATCAAAATTTCGTTTCACATCGATAATTTGTATTCAAATCCGTTCTGCTCTAGTCAGTTAAGTTCGGTTCCGCTGAGAACCCATCAGTTAAAGTCAGTTCTGTTCAATTCTATCCGGTCAATTTCGTCTCGGTTCACTGAATTTCAGTTCAAGTAATTCGACTCCCATTCAATTCACTTCATTCTCGTCAAGTTCACTTGGATCCTCTTAAGAATTCCACTATGCTCCAGATGATTTTATTTTACGTGATGCAATACCATCAGACTGAATTCAGTTCAAACCAATTTATTTATTGTCACTTCATAAAATCCACATTTAATTTGACATAAATAAATTGTATTCAACTCCGTTCTATTCAGTTCATGTCTTGTCAGCTAAGTTCAGCTCTTCTCAGCACAAATCAGTTCAAGTCAATTCTGTTCAAATATATTCAGTCAATTTCAGCTCGGTTTATTGAACTTCAGTTTAAGTAATTCGACTCCCATTCAATTCAATTCATTCTCGTCCAAATCATTTAAATTCTGTCAGAAAAGAGTTTGCATCAGTTGATCAGATTTTACCTGAAAATATGCTAATAGAATGAATTCACGTCCAACCAATTTATGTTTTGTCACTTAAAAATTCCACATTTCGTTTCACGTCAATTCCATTCAAATCAGTACAGTTCAGTTCAGTTCACTACAGTTCAGTTAATTTCGGTGCAGTTTAGCACACATCAGTTCATGCCAAATATGTTCGATTCTATTCAGTCAATTTCAGCTCAGTTTACTGAACTTCAGTTCAAGTAATTCGACTCCCATTCAATTCAATTCATTCTTGTCAAAATCATTTGAATTCTGTTAGAAATTAAAGTTTGCTTCAGTTGATTCCAGTTTACCGGAAACTATATCATCAGCCTGTATTTTTTTCAACAAATTCATTTAGTTTCACTTCACAAAATCCACATTTCCTTCCACATCAATTCAGTTAAAACCCCTTCAAATCAGTTCACTTCAGTTCATTTCAGTTCAGTTCAGTTCGGTTCCGATGAGCACACATCAGTTCATGTCAATTCTGTTCATTTCTATTCAGCCGATTTCAGCTCAGTTTGCTGAACTTCAGTTCAAGTAATTCAACTCCCATTCATTTCAAATCATTCTCCTACAAATCATTTGAATTCTGTTTGGAATTTTAGTTTGCTTCAGTTGATTTCATTTAACCTGAAACAAAACCATCAAACTGAATTCAGTTACAACCAATATATTTGTTGTCACTTCACAAAATCCACCTTTGTTTTCATATCAATTCAGTTCAGTTCATTTCCTTTCAGTTTAGTTTTGTTCCGTTCGGCACACTCCAGTGCAATTCAATTCTGTTCGATTCTATTCATTCATATTCATGTATCTTTATTGAATTCCCGGTCATTTCAACTCCTTTCATTCAAATTCTTTTCAATCCCATCCTGTTGATTTGACGTCTTTTAAATTATCGCTTGCCATTCAACTCATTTCATATCACTTCAGATTGTAACATCGGAATGAATTCTGGTCCATCCGATTTACTTTCTCTTCACAGAATTCACATATCTTTTCACTTCAATTCGGTTCATTTCAGTTCATTTTAGTTCAGATCAAATCAGTTTGGTTCAGCACATATCGGTTCAAGCGAATCCTAATCATTTCTATCCAATCAAATTGAGCCGTTTGCTGATGTCCGGGTAAGCTCAGATCGTCTATTTAAATTCCCTTCCCTTTCGTCATGTTCAGCTGATTTCATTTAGGAAGAATCCCGTCCACTCAGTTGACTACATTTTGCTTGATATTGTAACATCAGAATGAATTCAGTTCCAACTGATTTAAATTCTCTTCACAAAATTCATAATGCTTTTCACGTGAATACAGTTCATTTCAGTTCACTTCAGTTTAGTTTAGTTCCGTTCAGCAAAGATCAGATCAATTCAATTCTGTTCAATTCTGTTCAGTGAAATTCCGGTCCTTTTATTGATATCCTGGTTAGATCGAATCCGTTTATTTAAATTCCCTCCAGTCCCATCGTGTTGAGTTGACTTCTTTAAGAAACTTGCTTTCCATTGAATTCATTTCATTTTACTTGAAATCATAACATCAGAATGAATTCTGTTCCAACTAATTTAGTTTCACTTCACAAAATCCACATTTCTTTTCATGCCGATTCAACTAATTTCTGTTCATTTCAGTTCAGTATACATCAGTTCAGGTCAATTACGTTCATTCCAATTTAGTTCAGTTTAATTAGGTCTAGTTCATATGATTTCTCTCGAATACAGTTCACTTCAGTCTCGTCCGGATGAGTTGAATTCATTGCAGACGCTTCCTTTCTATGCAGTTCATTTCATTTCACTTGGAATTGTATTCAGTTCCGTTGATTTCAATTACGTTCCGTTCGCTGCTTTTTAGTTCACTGCATTTCAATTCCGTTCGTCGAACGTTCATTTCTTTCCCTTACATTTCGGTTCATTTCCGTTCATTTCAGCTCAGTACAGTTCACTTTATTTTATTTCATTTTTTATTTCAGGTAATTTAACTCTCATTCCGTTTCCTGCACTATACAGGAGTTTTCGCCGCGTAATCCCCCGTTTTTACTTACTTGTTGAGCCAGTTGCACCGTGTACGCCATTGATTCCTCTTTATTGCGTGTGAACCCTCCTTCCATCTGATCAGCCCCAGAAAGTAATACGGCTCGGTGAAAAAGTGGCGGATTGCGACGACCAGATCGCGCGGAAAGCAGATGTAGGGCAACGTCAGCCGCCGCTGATCCATGTCCAAGTACAGTGATCTGAAAAAGAATACATCAGACTGTGATCCGACGTCTTGGTTGTTTTCTATTTCCGTCTTTAGCTATTTGCGAGTAGCATTAAACTGTTACCACAAAAAATGTTCAAAAATATTACATTCGATTCTAAGCTGTCGTTTTGATGGACTGTGACCTTAAATAGCCTACCTTGACTGCGGCCCCGTAACAAGGTTGGAAAACCAAATTAGGGCAACATTGACGAATTGGGCTAAAGCGCACACACCATCCTAGGTATAAGATATATCCCTCGCCAAAGAACTGGCTTCATATACTGTCTACTAGTGCCAGTGATAACGTTTCATGTCATAACTCACGTGAACCTACCAGAATATGGTTAGCTTAGGGTTGCATGACTTCACCACAGTAAGTCCGCAAATTCAACAAATAATTGTCTTAACACTTAAGTGACAAGCTGGATAATCCACCGTAAACTTGAACTAAATTGTAGGTACAAACGTGGATGACAAGTAGTAGGAATGTGGCATTTAGATCGTATTCATTAACCATTCTCCCCGAATCACAACTATTCGGGAACTTTACCTTCTCTTTTCAAACAATTGCAGAAAACTGGCCAGTTTGATCAAACTCTCCGAAGAAATCTCCTACGATTCTGTAACGCTACAATGCAGGCTGATCGTTCTTTGGATTCTGTTTGTCAACCTTTTAGCTAGGTGTGGTGGTCACGATTCACTCAAAGCTTTCAAAATTCAGTGTTCCTGCATGTTCACTATTCACATTACTTTCGTTTGCGACACACGGTTCTTCTTATCAACTAGCCTAATAAGTCAGCATGTTCTGCGCTTGTTCATTGGATTCAAAACTAATAAGACGTCTACTTGGTCCACTGACCCCAATTAAAGTCTATTCGACCAATCTAGCTTGACATTACGCGGTCAGGCTGGTTGTGGAAGTTGGAGAAATAGAAGGCTCACATTTTTGTGAACCACATATTTCTAAAATATTCACCAACTGCTATAAAACGTTTTGTCCAATAAAACTAAACCTGTCACCATTAATCACTTAGACTAGCGTTTTGTTAGAGTTAAATATCTATGCACGCAATGACAAGCACTGTTGACAGATGATTGCTTTCTGTTAAATCCAGACATGAACCGACCACCAAACGCGGTGTGCTTTATGACTGATAAGTTTTGAATTCAGCAGCATACTGAGTTAATGGCAAAGACCACCTAATGCTGTAGCTTCTCGGTCGTTCACCGACATGCTAGGCTGGGCACAGTACTGGGTTGCGCCACTTTATTCCCGTTGGTGTCTGAGGTTGATTGAGCGATTCAGGTATACTGTGAACATGCAGTTTGTTTATACTGAACAATTATATTATAGAAAAAAGTACCTGGTTCTTATCACCGAGCCACAGATGGATATTTTCCCGAATAAATTCTAAAGCCATCACCTGATCCCAAAGACCGTAGTTACCAGGGCTAACATCTTCTGAATGGTCTAATTGTGAATTCCATTTGGACTGAGTATCCGTGGCCAAATAACCAAACGGCCCAAGACGATAATTCACAAATACGACGACCATACCAAGTTGCGCTAATGCATGCCCGGGATATCGATTGGCGGTACCAGTCAAGTGATCCATTCCGTCGAAAACAATCAACACGGGCAGCTTCTTCCCTGAACTTGGCTGACGAGCACTGTTAGACAAGACGGTCTCATTCAATGTATATATATTCATGTACAAACAGTCTTCATTATTTGTATGCCATCCACCTTCTGTTTGACGCAGAGGAATACGACGAGCCCATTCATGCGGTGACATGGTCCACACTTTTGCGCTGGATGTAAGACCAGCGTTTGGTTGAGGGCAAGCGTTTCGAAAATGTGTGGCATCATACTTAGTGCGACCCTGTGGTAACTGGACGGGGCGACGAAATCGCAGATTATTCTCCCTTGTGGGCGGTCTTGCGTAAGGAACTCCGCGCCAAACCTGGAAAAGTGAAAAGAAACGAATAACTCAATGAAATGATAACCATGTTAATTTTAATGAAAATGAACTGCCTTAATTGCAGTTAATAAACGTCTCTGAGACCTAGTCATTTGCCAACTGCAACCCAACATCCCGTCCTTCAGTAATCTTTTCACTTGATTTATTCTTTTGATTTTTTATCTGCAGGTATACAGGATTTCAGGATGAGGCCTCATTCGTTAGACGGCTACTGGAAGGTAGGTGGCGGGTGAAGGGCGAAGTCGAACCCGGAACATTTACGATTAGGTGCCATACTGCTAAGCGCTTGACCAGCTTTTGAAAGGTTCGCGCCACCTGTCATTGTAATTTCGCTTCCAAATTATGTAGCGGAATTCCCACACTGTGAAAAATACTGTAGTATTTCAGACTAGGGAACACAGACATGATAGAGCGTTTAGATATGGTGAGTTATGACATCGGAACTAAACCACCTGCCTCTTATGAAAACTAATAAATTGAATGCATTTTTTTATTGAAGAAAATAAGAAGTAAAATATGAAGGACAAAGGAAGATAATGAAAATTTATCTGAATTTTGTTTCCTAGTTGCATTTTGAAATTCGAAATTTCTTAGGTTTTGCATCGACGAGTTTCTAACCGATTGGAAGCAAAAAGTAAAGGCTCAATATGACTTGAACTGACTCTGCCATTCGGCTCCAGTCAAAAGAACCGTAGGACACAGTTGACCTACTCCATATCATTCTTTCTGCAATTAAACTAAGTACACAAAATATTTTTAACCCGAACCTGTTCTGCTTCATTTCCTTTGAAATCGAGCAATTGAGGATAATTTAATATATTGAACAGTTGAATTTTTACTGTTCTTTGAACGTTCGATTTTCATGCATGGCTTAACTAAACGGATTGCCCCCACCTCATGCGTCTGAGTGGTACGAAATGCTACTGTCCCCTCTCTGGGCGAGCAATTAAAACAGCCACCCAAATTTCAACGTTATAAAGTGAAAACAGCATTATGACACGGCTTTCCGGCATACTTTCCGTTGTTTGGGTAATGGTCTCGACTTTTAAGTTATCCCTTTACTGCGTATGACAAACCGCAATTCTCCCATTCTGTTGAAGATCCTTCCTTTCATTATACAGCTAGTCCGTGGTCTTGATGTTATGATGTCCTGGTGAGAATTAGTAAAAGTTCTTGGTAACGTTCTGAGGATCTAAACCCCTAACAAACGAGAAAGAAACTGATATTTTGAAAACATTAGACTGATATTAGCAGACATGTCACTATGAAACTAATGTCACTGAGCTCCAGCAATATCATGTCATTTTTACTATTGCTACTGAGGCAGAATATCTAATTATAGTGGAATTCACTATGGGTTAGTGCCTATATACCATACTCCTGCGGAGGACAGGCCTACACAGCAGTGAGATACTCTAAGGAGAGCACAGTCAGTACAACGTAGACTTGTAATGCATCGAGGTTAAAGTCAACATTACCCCGAAACGAACTATCAAAAGGACTGCCAGTTGTAAAAACGGCGTCTGCATCAGGCTTTACCATTTTTCACCTTTGGCGCTCTGTTTGTGGTTCAGGCCCGGAAGGCCCCAAATTCAATACTGTCGTCATGAGTCACTCATTTGGACGGGCTTTTAAGCCGCCGTGCCCTCCATAAATGACGGATGAACAAGGAGGCAAGTAAAATTTCCTGCCTTCTTGTAATTATGAACATCAAGGAACCTCTGAAAACCTGGTAACCGCGTATTAAGTGCTATGATTTCAGTTGGTTTGATCTCCCATTTGCATGAAGACTAGTCACATCCGGTTTGGATTATACTTTTTCTCATCAGAATTAGGGTCAAGATTCGATGTTCATGAGTGCCTACTATGGAATGTTCGCGGGTACAGGTGCTTGTTTGAAACTAAGATAATGAATGTGGTAACATCAAGCGCAGTTCATGACTGCAGTCGGATGGTCATCAAGTGTGAAAGTTGCACAAGTATTAACTTTTCTCTCCACTAGACTTCAGTATCTATGCTTGCGGCTCATAGATTACCGTGAAAGATATGCCAGACAGTGGACTTTTCATCATTGACCGTCTCAATCATCTAAGAAGCATGTGAAAGAAAAAACAGATTTGGTGAGGCCAACCATAGTTCATGGTCAATAATACGTTGTTTCGCTTTGTAAGTGCGATCAATGGTCTTGGAGTTTATTTACTATTCATGGGCACTGTCGAATAATGGATACCGACTGAAAGAGAGACCAGTAGCTAGCAACTACTTAGCTATATTAGTAAGTCGAAAGCTAGAGGAAATAGAAGCTATTAAAAAATATATTAGAGTTGTCATTTGTGTACACCAAAAAGGCACTAGCGCTGGTGTTATTCAGTCACCTCATTTCAGTTCTTTTCATATGACGGCTAATCGTTGTCAACATTTGTTTTTTTGCAAAACGAGGACAGACCTCACTCATTCGTCACGTAGCTCTCACGGACGAATGTCTAGAGAAACTGTTAAGTGTCTTGTCCCCTGCAGTAGCGTTCACCTCGTTGGTCTCCTTCATTTATTTGGCTCCAACTGGTGACTTTTTGAAGCTCAGGCATGTATCAAAGTCGAACGTCGGCAAAGCATTCGATAAACGGAACAAACCAGATTGAGGATAAACGAGGCTTGGCATAGGCGAGTGACATCAGCCGAGTCCAGAAAGCTACCAGTTAAAAGCATTCAACGAATAAGGAGTTGCGTGAATTTTTGAATTGCAATGGCGAACTTCACGAAACATATCTTTTGGTACATATTAGAGGATGGAAGCTTTATCATCTACAATAGACAAAAACCCCTGACATAAGTTAGCTTCCACAAATGACCACTATTCACCAAGAGAAATTCGACACCTCGGCCAAATCACCTACTGGACCAGTGATATCAGCTATTTGATAGTATCTTATAATCTCGTGGTAAATGCTCTGTCCCGTCTAAATTTCAGACAAATATTCCACCCAGTCACATTCAGGGGGTTAGATATTTTACATGCATGGAATGGTGACAAAGAACTAATTTTCCACAGCTCATCAACATCTTCTCTGATACCGAAAGATTTTCCCTTTCTTTCATGCAGACTGTTTCATTGTTTTACATACCCACTGGATAGCCCCGGCCGTTTGCCCCTCGTTCAATGCGCGCTTGATTTTTAAGCATTTACACTTCATATCTTATCCTGAACTGCATGCGTCCATCAAACTTATTTCCGACAACTATTTTCGGCCTAACATGAACGAAGACGTTCGTATCTGGACAGAAGCATGTGTTCTGTGTCAATGAAGTCAAGATATACCGACATGTCCAATCCTCTCCCTCCCAAATTCGAACTGGTAACGGACGATTTTGTCACATCCATTTTTACATCATTGATCTCTTGCCACAAGCTGATGACTATAGTTTTCTCCTTACATTTGTTGGTCGTTCCGCTCGTCGACCATTGGGTGTTCCTAATAATGGCATCTTCCGTGGAACAGTTTCCAAAGCTCCTATAGGTCACTGAATTTCTGCATATGTAGTCCCCTCTCTGGTTAATGCAATCGGAGGTGCAAAATTTTTATTTAATGTTATCTGCTTACTTAGATTTAAACAGTCGCACAAATGCGTAGTACCCTTCAGTCAGTGGAATAATAGAGGTACTCCAGGGCCTATTAAGAGATATACTCCCATCTACGCATTTTGCAGTTGAGTGGACAAGACCAAAGAACAGACAATGAGCCTGGTATTCCGGGGTAACCGGGAAATGAGTTTTAATCTGAGCGAAACTACGAAGATTGTTTGATAATGACCAATAAACGAAACTGTCGCGCTGACCAGTCAGGCCATTTTGATCACTCTCACTTGTTTAAGCGGGTGAAATTGAGTTTGAATCAAGGTGATCTACTGCAGTCGTTAGAGTTCGCAACAGTGAAAACAGACTATAAATCCGATATGGCTATTGATCCACAGGCGTGTTGTTCAACTGCATACTGGCGGTGAGGAATTCATACGTTTTATTTTCCGCCAACGGTTGCGGCATAAATCGAACTGTTTAGATGAATTCAGGTACTTGTCTTGACTAAAATACTGAGGGATTACACGCGTAGATAAACGTGCCAGGAGAGCGCACAAACAAAAAATAAGCACGAACGTAAAGGAAAATATACAAGGTGACCTCAGGCTTAATTTTAGCTTTTGTCTTGCTGATTTGGTCCATCGATCAAAACCAAGAAGGCCAAAATTCAGGAAAAATACTGAAACGTTATGAGAGGTGAAAATTGAAACTGGGTGCATGAGACAACAGAAGGTAGGTTTAACCTTAAAGTGCTCATCTTTACGGTGTCTGTCGATGACAGTTGAGCAAGAATTTAAACTTTTTAACGAACTGTCAAACAGTGATAAGCATTTAGTTCTTAACTATTTGTAAATACAGTCAAGATTTCTGCAAGATTTTGAAAGAGGAAGTCCTGGGAATCACCTCAGATAGGTCCTTCGCCAACTACGACTGAAGATGTTGTGGCTCGGGAAACTGTAAAGGAGTGCATGGAAAGACTGCTCTCAAGGAAACCAAAGTGCACTCATTGCTGGTCACGTTGATTATTGGTACCCTTCAGACGTAGTTTCCCAGCGCAATTTTGTCGGCTTCACAACCAAGGTTATCAGCTGGCTAATGTACCAACGCTTCCAAAGAATCAGGCTCAGTGTTTCATCCACTAAAATCAGTTGAAGCCCGGAAGTCATACCCGCTCAATACTCTTCGGATACGATAAGTTATTCTGTCTACCACCTTGAATTTCTTACCGCATTTTTCTATTTCAATGCGGATTCGCAATCATACACGTTGGGCGTTTTATCAAAATTTCTATCTATGAAAGGTATTTTCTCCTCGTGGATTCCGTGGCTCCATCATATTCACGATTGAAATTTAAGTGATTTTTCCATCTTGTCACACAGTAGGGTACAGAAATCTTAGATTCAATTATGGATCTAGAGTCCGGAAGAAAATGAGAAAGTAGTACAGGAAGCATGCCTGGAAACATCTTACGTTTATTCATCAGGCTTCATTCGCTTTGCCTGTTCAGCTTTTGAGGAAGGAGCACCATTGAAACGTGACATGAGCATGAGTAACAATAACTGTCGGTAGTTTAGGTGTGTAGAGAAGAAATTTTGTGGTAGACCTGTAGTAAAAATTATGATAGTTTATTATATGCGTCCTGAGAAATCTCTTTCAATCGAGATAAATAATGAAAAAATGAGGAAACATGACAATTCGGTATATCGAAGCTCTTTTGGGAGTTTGCAAAACGAGCCCCCAAAATTCTCTTAACCGCTTCACCTGGAAAATTTTGGAATGTCTTCGGGAAGCTTTTTGTTCCTTGGGCCCCAATTCTGCATCCGTGAAGCCAAGACTGTCGGTCTGGGGATGACCTTTCAAAATGTAAGTTCGGTAGATTCTACCTTACCCAGCACAATTTACAAATATCAATGATGAAACTCTAGAAACTAAGGTCTACTATTCAGCCAAAGGACCAGGTCGCTGAAGCAGCTATACTTTGTTTAGACTGAGCAGAAAAGGCATTCCTACAACTCGGGAAAATATTGTGGTCTTACAACGAAAGACGCATCTGCAAAGATCTGTTTATTTACCGAGTTGTCGCCCATCCAGGCACGGAACACCTAACAGCTAGGCATAGACAATAGAAGAAGGCTGGAACTCCTGGACCTGTTTCTTACATGGCTAAAATCAAGTAATGATCGCGCCTCAGTCTCCGCCATGGATCAGCAATGTATGGAAAAGAACTTCCCCGTGTCTCCAACACATCTGTCTGCAGTAGTTCAGTCCTGTTTTCTGCCCCTCCGAAACTAACATGACCTTGATCAGACTAGGAATATCACACTGGAGAAAAACTGAAGACGTGAGTTAGCACTTAAGCTTTCGGATGGCCTTCAAAATATTTGATTGGTGCAATAGCCGTGTTTTACGGTGTGCCATTCATGCCGCAGGTCAGAATGCATGGACCGCAACCGTAAAAAAGAAAACATTGGCTTATCATCTCTCAGTAGATCAACGCACACGGGCAAAAGTAGGCAACATTAATCGGTGTGACCTAGAACTTTATCTACGCATTCTTCACACTTCATTAGTCATATCAACACAAATAGTCATTTCCAGTTTTCGTTAATTCTCTAAGTGTGGTGTACTTCAATGTAATTAGTCTATTATCATGCAGAAAGTGCTCAACGATAGGTTATTATATGATCATCCTAAGGGGTGTAACAAGCCTCCATTGCGAATTTAACATCCATTGTTGTTGATATCAAGCATCATCTCGCTTATCAAATGACTGACTTGCGTGACAACTACTACACATGAGGACAGGCTTTTAATCGAGGCTTATTAGCCATTGGTCACCTTGTAATGTCATTGACCTTCAGAAGAAAATAGAGATTTTCTGACGTCGTTTTCTCTGCAGTCTGCTTTAACGCCGTATATTAATTTTTCGAAGTTCGTTTGTTTGCGTTTATTATCGGGCACGAGATCCGTACGATTCCATTTGTATCGCAGTTTCGAGTCTTAACTTCTGAACCGAACAGACCTTACTGCCTTTGCGGCTGTGGTTTGCCTACCAGTGTATTGACGTATGGATGCCATTTCATGACCACGGCATACAGAACGCATTCTTTGCATTTGGTCGTTGGCTTAAGTCTCTCTTTTCTATAGGCCTAGGGCAACGTGTCACTTCCGAGGATCGCACACCTAACATTTTTAGGGTAACCATTCCAGAGTCACATGCCGACCCGTGTGCCGATTTGTCTGCTTGCTACATGCTTCTTCATCTACGAGCAAAAGCAACAGTTTATTTAAATATTTGGATGCTCATTAAAAACAGCTGTTCAGAAGCTGTGCTTTCATAACCACTTGCACAAAGTCTTGTACACACATATTCCAATGATCTTCTACGAAGATCTTCTATACAATAAAATTGGAGACGTTGTATCACATGCTGAAGCTCATCGTTTGGTTACTTCGGTATATCATGCAATTAATATCTCGTTCCTTCAGATACTGAATATACTCCCAACATCTGTTTTCCCAGATATCCGGTGAGAATAAGATGGGATTATATCAGTTCACTCGTACAACGATAGAACTACAAATAACGAAAATGGTAAAAAATAAAGTGTGGTAACAGAATGAAAACGGTTACGGCCCGTAAAATTGACAACTATGAGCGGTCTCAGATTCTTAAGTAAGTCTGGAAAAACCAGGTGGTAGCGATGGCTAATCATCGATGGGAGATATGTGATATTTCATATGCGAATGGAATTAAACAGAGAATCCCGATTCTAAACAAAACTGACGATTTTTCATATCTGTTTAACACTCCCCTAATCCAAATACAGCGCACACGAAAAACTTCCGGTTTCACTTTTTTTTTTTATTTGGGTACCTACGCTTGTTCTATGGGTCATATTTTTATGTCAGGTCGCATTAAAACCCATTTTAAACAAGGGTACCCAACTTCGCACGTAAGCTTTGCGTCCTAAATGAAATGCCTTCCTCAAAAGCGAGCAAAATCTAGTTCGGTTACTGGCATCCCGTATAAGACATATCTATTTCGAGGAAACGTTGGAATAGGGATTAGATTAAATCAGACAAACATTAATAGAAATCGGGTATCAGAAACACTTTACTCCTAAGAATTTGGTTGAAGTATCCAAGAAAACATCAGTGATGACGGAAAGAACCACATGCAATTTTTTTCAAGGAATACTAAGTCACTAGTTCGATGCCTGAGAAGTGCTATCCCATGTACCCTTACTGTCGCAGTGCTAGGTACATGCTTCACTGCCTGACCATTGATTTCTACGGATCCTCACCCATGCTAATTCATTCATTTGTCTGGCCATGTTTTGAGTGAAACTTAGGTAGAACGACGAAACAGATGTAAAAAAGAACCAGGGTGTATGTGCCGACCTGCAGCGCACAGACCTTCACAAATCTTAAACTGTCTTGTAGTTGAAGTTAGTAGCTAGATGAAACGCAAACAATGGATATTCAGAAAAGAGAACAGCGCGTCCCGGGAAGGGGCTGACCGCCCAAATTGATTGTTATTAGCCATAGTCGGCAGTCTAGCGGTGGCAACAAACAAGACCTACAAGGGGAAAAGACTCAACTGACCGGGTTACAAATCAATCAACAACACAAATGAATCAGCAAGAGATCTAGCCAAGCAGAATGCACCGGATTTAACCAGAACTAGTCAGTCGGAATAAGCGACCTCGAAAACGCAGTCGGACCAACAAACTTCGCTCAGATTCTCGATTACACTGACCGACATCTTGCTTGGGAACTGTGTTAACAGTAGTTGGGATAAACTGATCGGAGGTAACTCTCTCTTTCATTCGAAGTCAGATTTTGAAAACGCAGTTATAAATCAGGCGATCGGAGGAAAGCACACATTATTTTAAAGTGAGATTTGAAAGAGAAACGGACCAATAAGGGAACAAATGCTTGATGTTACGCAATCACTTTTGTTGATTTGATGTAGTGGAAAATAAGTCGAGCTATCTGCGTATTTTATGGTCTTATAGTTTCCTGTTTAACTGGCCTGGTGTGGCCATACGAACTGCAGATAATCAACTGATTGAAAAGGACGCAAAACTACGGACAGGCTCGGACATACAAGTTTATACACGTAAACACACAAACTGTACAGATATTAGTCATACCTCGGCATGTGGCAAGCAAACTAGTCAAACTACATTAGTACCGCATAGGTTTACCTGCGTTTACTACGGTAGCATGCTTGTCGCCTTGAGATTTCGCTTAGGTTTTGTTTCTCTAGTTTAGGAAGTGAGGAATGCGTAGGCCTTCCCCATCCCAGAAGACCGGCACATGGAAATTGCGGTTTAACTCACCTGTCGAGTTCTTTGATCATTCATAAATTTGTGGATTACTTGTGTGTATCTTCTGAAAATAAACGGAATGCTTGTATGGATTTTACCATAACCACACTTAAGTTCTCACTCTATGAATTTTTATCTTACTTTCCACTAAAAGGTCGAGAACGAGCATCTTCCTCAGGAAGGAGGTCCGGGCAGACGGATGGGGGAATTGACATGCAGTGGCAGGAGTCGAACCCGCGATCTGCAGGTTGGGACGCCACGATGCTGACCTCCTGACATTGCTGATCATAGAAGTTAATCCATATAAGGAACAGTCAGTGGCCCTGCAGACCAAGTGACTGATAGGTTCTTGTAGTATTGAAGTGTAATAAACTGAATAGAGACAGCTTAAAGTCTGAGGCGTTCGATTCACAATCGCTAGTTCCGCGTTCGCGACCCCGTCCTGCTAAATATACCTAATAAGCATGAAACAACCGTACAATCCTCAGTGGTGATTAGGATGCAGGTACGATACAATGAGTTAGATAAATGACGAAAGAGATCTGCAAATCTAAGTGACCATATGAAAGGAACGCAAAAACTGATCGTTTTCAACTTCAACTCTGTTCATCTTCGCCTTTTCGGTGTAACAATATAACTATCAAGGTTTGTCCCATTTCGAAAGGTCGTAAGCGAAAAGAGGCGTACGAGCCACTTTTCCCGACCAGTGACTCTACTGAAGTCAGCAGCAATTGTTGGGCCCCGATCTGAATTGATCTGAGGGCGCATAAACTGAAACATTGGTCCATGGCTTCCACCCCTAACCAACGAAAAAGGCCCTCATGTAGTTAAGGACCGCGCATAACACGCATCAAATAGAATTTGCACAGACTGCGCAGAACAAGTTAACGCGATTATTTCACAAGAGCTTCTCCACCCAATTTGAAAAGAACTGCGGGAAGGTCGTCGGGACTGGCTGCTTTCCCTTCTTCAGTAGCCGAATATTCGACTGTACTTCCACTTCCGTTGGGGGATCAAGTGACACCACCCAAAGGTTCGCAGCTCCAGACCTCGGACTAGATAAGTTAGCGTGTGGCCAACGAGCCTGATCTCTGAAGTGCTCAGCCCAACGTTCTAGCTTTTGTTGTCTAACATGAATGAGCTCTCCATTCCTATTGCACACGACTTCACTAACCGAAGTTTGCCGCTCACCGCTGTCGCGTATATGCTTAAGCAGTCTTTGACTGTTAACTGGAGCGGCCGATTCCTCCATCTCTTCGGCTACCTTAACCCACCACTTCCCACGGTCATTCTTAAGACTTATAGTCACTTGACGCTGCAGCTATTGACGCGTCCTATTCGCTTCCTTGCAGTTAAGCAGCTGGCGTTTTTGCTCCATTGGACCCAGCGACCCTTGCGAAATCTAGTGTCTTTGATGAACGCTAGATCTAGGACCACAGGCGAAATCTGCTGTCAAATGCATAGCCTGCTTAACTTGATCCCACTAATCGTCTACACTGCTGCTCGTTGTAGTTCTTAGTTCCTCGAACAGTTTCTGCTCATAGCTGTTGCGAACGGCCGAATCAGACACGTTCGACAACCAATCGGGTTTGTGGCCTGTGTCGATGGCCGTTGAGCTGCAGTAAAATCACATTAAAACTAACCCATGGTCCGATTCGACGTACGTGGTCCAGTATGATCTACAGTTCTGGACAGAACCGCGCCAACGGTAGCTAACTCCGATATGGTCAATCTGACTCAAAGTACCTGTCGAGTTAGAGGGCCATGTCACTATGCACTGTGCGACGCGAACTGTGTCGGAAATTCGTACTAGATAAAATGAAACTTCGTTTCCTTAAGTGTACAGGAAATATCTTGAAGTTAGTTGAATAATACTACTCGAATCCTGAATTCGTGTTTCACTCACACAGCAGACATCAATCAAAATTGAGTGCACTGCCAGAGCCAAATACGCCTGTTGGCCAGCCTGCATTAAAGTGCGCTCACTGAAGGAAACGAGATTCATAGGCTGACGACGCTTGAGAAGGTGTGAGCTAGCAGACTGAAAATCGGAGGGAACTCTGAGCAGTAGCATACTTATCACTACCCACCCCGCTCGATGCAATGGGCAGCGCGATCCCGATTATCCTGCGCGACGACCGAAGCAGAATGGAATTATTTGTAGGCGTGTATGTCATGGGGATTGATGGATGGGTGTTGCTAAGGTGTCCAGCCACTAAGCAGAAGAACGACTAGAGTTCTCAACCAAAGCCTTTGGTTCTCACAAGAACCTGACCGCAAGGCAGCGGTGTATAGCTGAGTGAAAGCCCATCTACTTGGATGAATTATTCTTCCACTCGTTTTTCGGACTGAGCTGCTGACTCAGATCAACCCCCGACTTGGAGGACCAGGACACTAATTCGTCAGGCCTCGACCTACTGACCGTCCAGGCATGATGGGATTTTCGGCTTGGGATAATCCACCGTTTATAGCTCGTTGGATCATGGAGGCACACAAGCCGTCACACCACGTCAAGGTACAGTCTCGTCATGAATAGAGGTATGCTTCCTTATGGTATCACTGAGAGTATACTTTGACCCCGCTCCAATATTGGCACAAACTGATCGCTGAGACCGCGGAGGGCGACAAAATGGATATCTTACTTTCCCCACCGAAAGCTACACTATTTTACGCTGGATTATTTTGTGGGCGTGTCTGGTCAAACTTGTGCGTTCAAGTGTTCGCTGTATTCAGATGTTTTTGAACTGTCGATCAGTACTTAGTTCACTTTCAAAAACCTACCTCACCACTGGCTATTCAGACATTCGGACATCCAACAGGCACTCAAAGTGAATTTCACTTATAAGCGTTCATTGGTTACGCGCCGTCGTCACCATAGGTTTTTAGCAATAAATGGTTATTTTAGTATTTAAATTAGATTATGGATTTTTAATTGCATTCGTTCCTAGGGATCTGACTGCGCAGCACTTTTTTAAGCAACTTGAGTACCAAAATATTCTGACTTGTCATCCCATGAAACATGTACGAAACGGAGGGACTTTCACTGCCAGATTTAAAGCATTTCACCTTATTTGCTAATGTTGGAATCGCCGTCATGAACCTTGTATCTAAATTAAAACTAAGATGTGAAGGCCGTTACCCTAGCTCGTAATGTCTGTTGTCATCGGTTAATATTTTAAGTAAAACTGTAGTCCGCGTTTGTTTTATCCAAATTATAGCTGACTAAACTTTGGGTCACCGAGGTTTAACCTCAGCTGGTTCCCATTCACAAAAAACAGGTGAATACTTCAGGTGTCTGTACATTTACGTCTCCGTCGTCTGAAAGATGGAAAGGATTAGGCAAATGATGCAGAACACTCGTCAAAAGAGCGGAACTTGGGAACGTCATGAATGCGAATATATTTTTTGCATGCAACAAGGTTAACCGCAATCGTAGGAAAAATCAAACTGATCATGGCGCAAAGTTGCGAAAGAGCAAGAACGGGTAGCGATCGGGTTTGATAATGCAAAAGCTGGAGTAAGCAAATTTTTATATTGCATATCGTGACGAAATTCTCGATCATATGCTGGGGCGGAGAGGTTCTGAAATGAGTTGATCCCCTACACTCATATCCAAAGGTCATTATGCTGCTCTTTTTACCACCATCATTTTGGATCCGTTAATGTTCTTTTAAAAGCCGAAGCCGTTGAAGAGGCGCTACTATTTAGGAGCACTGTTCCATAGTTCATGGGTTTAGCAAGGCTCTGAACGTGCGGTTTACATCACTTAGAGATGCCAGAAATTGTGAATATCAGTTTAGTTCAGTTTGCACAATCGTTAGCCTTGCACGAAAAGTGTGAAAACGAGATCTATTTACTGATCTACTGGACGCAGTAAGCGATGTAGATAGGCTGGAAATTTCATTTCATTGTAACAGCTTTATTCACAAGAATTCAGGCAAATGCTTGACTAAAATGAGCGTCTGTGGGAGCCATTAGTGTACTACAAAAAACGGCGGAATTTATAAATTGACAGGTTGTCAGTTGATTGTCAATCAATTTAAAAATCCAGTAGTGCCAGGGTAGTCACCTAACAGACTAGAATAATTCACTTTTCTGTTAACAAAATCCTTCATAGGCAAATACCGGTCCCTTTCAACTCACTTCTAAATATCTCTGCCCCGATTCTCCATATCCAAATGCGCTATCCAACTGGATTGCATAACCGTAAAAAATCCCATAATCCGTATGCACAGGACGGGCATTTCGACAACAATCGTTAGGAAATAGGGCGGCACAACCGGGAATCGGATCGCAGATGGGTCCGGTTTTTGTGACCACAGTAAAACAGCAGTCATCGTCATGACAACCACTCGGTCGTAGACAATGATCAAATTGTCCCCCAACTGTGTGTGATACGGTGAGCAGCATGAGTATCGGAACGATGCTATATGTCATTGCCCCAGTGAACATGATGGAGATAATGGTAATTATGAAAATTCAGCTGTTTGGAAAATCACATGGGTGGAGAGATGGCAAAGGGCCGCGGAGATAGGTAAATCGTGGCGAACGGACGCGTTTGCTGCCAATATGGTCTGACAGTCGATCCATCTTGCTTCGCCCTTGTATAACAGAAGCGATGCGGCCGTTGGTCCATGACTAACCAATAACGGATGAATTTGCGCTACGTCCTGATTCTCACAACGCTGTGATGTCCTGTGCACACTTTTGGGTTGGCTGTCGTTGTTGTCAAACCGGGTGATCGAGTATGTGTATCTGGGTTTGGATGTGTCTGCGTGCATGCTTGTTCCTATATTTACACAAAGACGCATTCAAAACGGCACGCGTTAACCCGCCCCCGCCCATTTTTCACCAGTGTACGATGCGTCAACCGAACACCGAAACTCGTCCTCAACGCCGCGGCAGTCTCAGCCTCATAGTTGATTGATCCGTCACATGGCCTGATCACACCAGACACAAATTTGCAATGCAAATAGCTATTCTTCGACCTGACCTGTGTGGTCAGGCAGTGTATCTGATTTAATGTATTGACTCGAACGGGAAAGCTGCGATTAGACGGCTTTACGCAGGACAGGCGAAATCACCCACTAGGAAGTCACCAAATGAGGTGGATGAAATAAGCACAACACCATAAGATTCTACCCTTGTCCGTGCATGGAGTTTCTCAACATGACCAACCCACTATTTCTCATCAAGCACTACCATCTATCCACAGTTCTTTGTCATTAACCCTCTATTCTTAGGCGGTTCCGATAATATTTTAGCTTCGATCCACAGTCCTTCAGGTTCAATGCGGGAATTTTGGCCATGCCATTCACTTCTAGCGAGACAAAAGCAAATGTATCGAAAAATTTGGAGATCACAAAATGATGAAGAGTTAATGTTATCCAAAGATTTATGCTACAGTGCTTGCTGAATAGGTGGGGGAGAAGACGACCGTATGCCGTACGGCTGATCGACGTAATGGTGTAAAAGGCAGAGCTACAAAATGAACGAAGACAGTACATCCTGTATAATCACAGAACTTTAAATGAACCAGTTTATACTGTGCTAAAAACATCAACAGGATCAAAATGGTGAAAACGTTTGCCTGAATGACGGGTAAGATCTAAAGCAATAAACTCGGGAGAGCGGGATAAGAACTAGTTGAAAGCGTGCTAGGCGATTTTCGTATGTCACTTATACTTCAATATGCAGCTGACGGATGCACATACTAATACATTTGGTCAAGATATTTTAATGGAAGAGAGTCTGGATAGTTCAGAACTCAACTCCTAAGTGCCCATAACTACGGCAGGGTCACATGCTGCAATTAGTTTTGCCAATGTGAAAACCTAACACTGAGCCGCCGGATATTTGATACAAGCATGGATATTCCGCTGGTTAATCTTCGACAGTGTCTGAGTTTCCTGCCAATGGCTTTTTGGTGGAACAATGTTTTTTCAGTAATCCGATAATGAGTGACTTGGTGATTCATGCACTCGGGACCTCCTACTTCATCCTCTCCTTTAACTGCCGTGATGTAATTGGGTTCTCATCGATCGCAGCCCATAGATGTTTGATGAATCAGTCACTGGATTTCGTCTGGTAAGATCCCAATTTTCAAGTTATTTTGCGGCAGTCACTGAAATAGTTCTGTGTTTTGGTGTTGCCATTGCGTTATTGAAAATTTGAAAAATCCCACAGAACATGTGGACATGTGTAATTCTCCGTATCACGCTTTATCTAAGTGGTTAGCCAGCCTACTGGAACCAGTCAGGGCAGTCATTTTTAGACATAGTGTGCCAGATACATTTCATCTCACAGAAACTATTAAGAGCCTACTTCTTGAAGGGAATCATGTTATCACTGGATGTACTTTCTCTGTTTACGAATGTTCCGATCAGCAAAACTACCAGTTACATTTGCGAGTACATTCAAGATAACAACATCTCCATAGGGATCCCATTGGATGAACTGAAACAGCTGCTCTTTGTGTGCACCAAAAATGTTCAATTTCAATTCGATGGTGAAATATACCGGCAAAAGGACGGAGTGGCAATGGGGTCTCCTCTGGGACCATCGTTTGCTGATATCTTTATGTCCAAACTGGAGAATAATAAACTGCGCTCACCAATCAGGCACTGTACCGTTTACAAACGTTATGTTGATGTACTATGTGTTGTAGAGCAACATGCAGACGTAAACCACATGTTACACACGTTTAACAGTGTCCATCCAAACGTACATTTTACACTAGAAAAAGAAGCAGACCATAGTTTAGCATACTTAGATGTGTACATAAGGCGACGGCAGGAGGGATCTGCACAACTATCAGTCTATAGAAAGGCAACATGGAACGGACAGTACATACATTTTCACAGCTTTGTGCCGTTACAAGCAAAGAGGAACCTAATATGTTGTTTAGTTGATAGAGCAAGAAGAATATGTACGGACGACACAATTGAAAATGAACTTGGTTTCCTGCGGAGCGTATTCGTACAAAATGGATACCACGAAAAATTCATAAATAAAACTATGGAAAAACACGAAGTAAGAAAAAAAGTAATAGGACCAGTAAAGAAACCCGTATACGTTCGTTTGCCTTTCAAAGGTGACACCGAAGCGGAAATTATCCAACGGAGACTGTCAAGTTCAATCAGTGGAACATTCTTTGCTGCACAGTTAAAAACTGTATTCACATCCAAACCGATCATGTGTTTCCAACTAAAGGACAGACTGCCAGATTCTGCAGCCTCATTCTGTATGTATTCATTCACCTGCTCCTAAGGGACCAGGTATATATATTTGTGTAACCCCCTCTATGCGCTCAGAAACAATTTGTCCAGACTCTTAAACTTCCCTGGCCCACTTGTCATTATCCAACAAGTGGTCTACAACCTGATCGTGTGACAAACTGATCAATTACACATACACACAGACGCATTCTTAGAGATGTGAACTGATGTGACTGCAAACCGACAATTTCCCTTGAACCATCACCAGACCATATTTAATGTTATGTATTGGCATGAATACGAATAACTGAAAACGAGCTTGTTCGCCACGTTGTGTTGTTCTTATTGAAAATTATGATGCTGAAGCGAAATCATACTTGGAAAGAACAGTGATTTAGGTTCGGGTTTTATAACCGTTAATATTGCACCAATTTGCTTTAGTTTTGGCTGCTGCCTCACAGCACTATCGACTCGAAGGGGAATAAGACCAAGAAATGGTGAAAGATTAACTAGAAGGAAATAATTTGAACTACCATGTAAGAGTAGAAGGATTTCGAACCCAAGAACACCACCGACAGCGAAATGAAGCCATCGTCTGAAGGGGATCTCGTGGATCCCAACACAGTAGCCTAACTGGACCTACAAGAACCAGTTCACTAATTAAAAATGTCCGTATATTTGCCATGTCGTCGAGTGGCCACCTCGACTCATTCCCAACTACTACGTCGCAGAAATAGCTTTCAGCAAGGCAGATATTCCACCAGCATACGCAAAGCGTATCCCAGTCACCCTGATCTACTGTTATTTATTGATTGTCTTAACGATTGAACTCTAGGCCAGAGTAACTTAAGCCAAACGTCTGGGTTACTGAAAACAAACTATCACCATACTTTCGAAGGATCTCAGTAACTCATTGTTATCATCACTCTCCGGCCCCGGTTTGCTACAAAACACTTGGACTTTAGTCACTCATAGTGAGTGAGATAGGCAGGATTTTCGCGAGAAGACTAAAGGTGTATGGGCCGAGGTTAAAGGAATGTGGTAGGTGGACAAAGAATTGTGAATCGTGGCGATGGCGGAAAACTCTGCTGCTAAAGAAGCTGACCTAGTTGTCAATAGTGATATACTTCCGCCACTTTTGCCTAACCTTTAACAGGGACGTATGGGTAGAAACTAAGCAACATAATTAGAAAATTCAATAAATACAAGCACCCAGAAAAACTGATATAATAAATGCATTGCCTAATGTAATGACAATACGAAAAACAAATTAGCAAAGCAAATGCGATTTAGCTGCACCTCTTCTGGTTGCAAAAAGTGAAACCGCCGACAAACTGGTTTCTGACGATAAGTAAAACGGACTTAAGCTCATTGCAGATGAGCAACGGAAGTTCCATTAGACGTAAGTCATTCTGTTTGGTTACTATTTTGTAGATAAAAACACCACATAACTTAGCAGGCTGCACAGAGACATGGTAGGCAGCAGTTTAAAAACTAAACTTCTTTCAACGACTGATCCCAAAGCATTACCTATAATTCAATCCCGAATGAATACTAGCCACTAAATTTACGCACGGAAAAGTGGAATTCAACAATAATAATCAGACTAGATGCAACTGCGTTGTTTACCGTGCACTGTGACAAATCCATGAAATTCCGGCGTTGTTTTTGCCTAGTCGGAAGTAGGTGGGATTTTCACCACCACCGTCGCTCATACTAGTCAGTTAAAGAACCGAAATGCATGACTTCTACAGTGGACAGTGTTCGGACCTCATAATTACATAGACCACTTTGGGCTACGAAAAAATCGAGCTGGATCGCATGCTGGTCCCAGCAACACTCTTTTTTCCACAATGGCAATATCTTTGTTGTCGATCGCCATTTTCGAAAGTGCCGGATCCAACGCAACTCCTTACATCACGTAATCATATTAGTACTTGTATGATTTGTGATCAGAAATTTTCGTTAAACCACGACACAGTCCATTCTTTTGTGCTGCTTGGTTGCCATCGGCAGTATAAAGTAGTGTAGAAAAAAGCACAGAAACTCTGTAACAAGTTTTCCTCATACGATGACTGAAACATTATTTTTACCAATTCCCCTGATCGTAGTTGGCCGCCTAAGTGTATTGTGTAGTCGCAGCATTTCTCGTCATAGAAGCACAGTAATTACCAATTTGTATGTTCTATTCTTGTCTATAACCAAAATTAAACTTTTTCGACTAGCACACCATTCCTTATTCCGTTATTAAGTAATAACCTCTATTTGATAGTAGGTGGTTTCAATCATCCCAGCAACTATCTAATTAAGTGTTTTGGTTGGTCGGATCTGTGCCCCAAGAGAGTAGATACAGATTTGGAACTGTCACCAAATACCGTAATCTCTTTGTTCTCTTCCACGCGCACGCATACATGCATACACAAACACACGTCTGGTATCTTCGCCAGCGATCGCTGTATTCTAGTGAGCCCAAAATTTTATTTCTTTTCTTTCAATAGGATGTGTGGAAACTAGGCAGGCAAACTTTCGCCTCCGGAATTTTTCATCCACAGAGGTTTTTCTGTTGAAAAGTTCACCTAGACTCGCCGTTTCATGGTTTTCTTCATTCCGTTCTGTTAAGTGATGGTCTGAAGGACATCGCTCAAATTCCGACGCCCGGTAGCAATGGTCCACGTTTTCAATGGAAGGTAGCACTCCTCTCACTTAAGGTTATCGCGTAAGCCAAAGTAGCGCGCGTACGACACCCATGATACTTCTGATGTGAAAAATACTGTTCCCCTTGATCAGATCAGTGGTTTTGACGCCTTGGTAACTTAATTTCTAGGCAAACCCTCGTAAGCGATGACAGTATAATTTCCGTAGCCAAAAAACTGAACGTGCCAGTACTCGCGCTGACATAAATGAACGGAATGCCACGTCAGTTCCCACCTACTCAAACATATCCTCTGAATTTCATTTGCGGTCTCATGAATATATGAGGAAATTGTGTGATGCAAACTATACAACTTTGCTGTAGCATGCATAAACAGACAGCCAATCAGAACAACGGGGACACATGGACAAAAAATGTAAGCGTGCCCCAAGTTTCATTGGTCCGAAACTGGGTGTTTTCCGTAATTTATGAATGACTACATGAATAGCAAATAAACTCAAATACATCTCCCAGCTACTGTGGTCTTCCCGTTGTTGTCAATTGCGTAATTTGAGACAGAATCAACCCAATAAGCAAAGGCAATCTGTATCCATGGTTTATTGACATCGGTCGAAGTCTGCTTTACTATTCCAATTGCCAGTAATACACCGGTTCTCAGTCAGAAGTGCTGACGACCATCATGAGCCGGTCTAATCCCGACTCTTGGATGTCTGTCATCATCGTTTCCATTTCGAAGGGCAGCAAGTCAACAGGTGTTACCAAACGACTTTGTCCAATAGCTCTCAAGTCCGCTGCGCTGAAAATGACTGAGATTGTCTTCACACACATAGCTGCCCACCACAACCCTTCACAATTCGCATAAAAGTCGAATTGACGGATCTTAGGCGCAATGGTCTTCTTCACTTTATCAACAAATCCCTATGAAGCCAAACGAAGTCAGTTAGATGATTTTTTACTATTCCTTTGTATTTGATTCATTTGCAATCTGAACTACTAAACAAATTAGTCATTTGGATTTTCAAAACTGGATGGCCATTTCACTCAAAGAGTAGGACTCGTCGTGACAGTCATGAAGGTCTCCAGCCAACAATTCCGGAATACTCCAATGTAGCCATTTTTCCCATATTCACATCCTATCGATATTAGTGAACATGCTAAAAACCCACCGAGATATATGGTAAAGTGCGCAGAGGACGTTGCATTGTTCCAGTCCATCTGTGGTGATCCTGTTAAAAAAAATTCAGATTTTTTTATCCAGTGATGAACTCTTTTTCATTAGCAATGATTTTGAGCTGATCTCATCGAAATGGTCAGAGTGAAGCACTGAGCCTTCTCGATGATCAATTCCAGTGGATGGCTTACTTGTTACTTGTCCGGAGTTGATTCTATCAAATATTGAGGCACCAATAAAAGCAACAAATTACACTATAAATCAGGTAGATTGATGAACTAGAACGCTCATCATTTCACATTCACAAAATCGGACGGTTTCAGATCACATGCAGCAGCAGAATGTGTATCCGAAAACCGTCAACCTTCGAGACTTCGCCGTGATACAAATCAACCAATTCTCTTATTTTCAAAATCAGCTACCAAGTCAAATACAAATCTAAACTACAGGCATCTTCGATAAGGAACGCATATCTCATATGAGGATTTCTCGCCAATCACACGGATCAAGCAGGATGCCAATCGTCGTAGGTTATTACCTCGGATCATCTCCATTTTCCGAAAATGCACTGTTTGAAGAATGGGTGTTTTCGAACGAATCAGATCCTTGGAGGGCACCGTTCAATCCATCAGTAAAACTTGTAGTGCAGTGAAATTCATCAGGTTGGATAACTTCTAGTAGATCAAGTGTCACGCCTATTGTCAGTTCCTAAATCGAAAAAGAATACTCACAATCCGCGAAAGTTCTCTCGCTTAGCAACTGAATCGACTAAATTGACGGTGAGAACCACGCCTCAAACAACATCACCAAACCTAATGGATGCACATCAATGTTAGTGAGAAGCTAACGATAATGCAACTCATAACGAATGTAAGCGGGGTTAGGTGGTGAAGCTGAGCAAGCGTTAAAAATTACAAAGTGAGAGGCAAGTGACGTCCACAATGAGACAGAGAATAAAACCAAAAACGACAGTTGTTTCATCGCACATTGTACGAACCTTGTTCTCCTCCGTTTATGCGGAACGGGGGATAAACAGACAAGAAACACAGCATCCGCACCAGTGATTCCGACACTGAATCATGTGTCATAGTGGCTTCAATCATCCTCATCTCCTGAACTCCAACCAGGAAGGGAGAAGCACCAATTGGTGCCAAAGCCGAAGCTAAATTTCCCATATTCACATAATAAGTTATAGCCTGCCCGCCGCATCGCTTCATCGAACTTTGTCAAGAAAATACAGATGAGCACGAAAAAGGTAGACGATGTGGAAAGCATCCGTGAGACGCTCCCGACCTAGTGAAGGTGATTATCTTGGTCGGAGGGCGACTGTCTGCACCTAACAGAAGACGATGTACCTAGTTAGTTCCCACCTGATGCGCGTAAAAGATTATAGTAGTGCTCTGGAGACGTCGTTGGTCGAATACGAGAAGCTGGTAAGCATCCTCAAAGAGAAGAGACCAGGTATCGCATGTGCAAAGCAGGACACCGCGCGTAGTTACACTGAATATCTTTTTTCTATTGTAAGGAAATAAGATGTCAAGGGGACGCTATAAGTGTCGCGGGTTCGCGAAACATGCTCAGGACAAGTTATTCGTCATGTGACCTTATTCCAAACATCTCCGCCACCTGATAGTAAGTTTCCAAAAAAATCAATTGGGGGCACCGGCTCCTGCTAATTCTGAAGAAAAATCTTGCAATTCGAATGTGCGAAGTGCTCAATCAATAAGTGGTTCAAAGCTTGCTGATGTACCTGTGTATTGTCGCTGAGTATAATGTAAGTCAAAATCTGTTCCTTGGGAGGAGTTCAACCCCATCGTTTGCCAGACAGTTCGTAAAGTTGAAGAGGAACGGAGGAACAGGACAACCTTGTTGTACACTACTGGAGAAGATGAAAGACGAGAAAGCTAGCCATAGATAATAAGTCGATTTGATGTGCGGCTAAACAACCCTGAGGATCGACACAACTTCACAGATATGTCTCTGCTCAGCAAACAATGACCCAGAGAAGACCCATCCACAAAGAGGAAAGCTACGTGAATTCCCAAGAACAGTGACTATTGCTCATCACAAAAGAAAACAGTGTTCTGACAACTTTTGAAAAATGATCGACGAATGTAGTACCGGTGAAAAATCCAACCTGCTTTTCATACGTTGTACAACTTGTGAAGGGTGATCTGTGGTATCGAGATTAAGCTGATATCTACCGGGTTAGCAAAAACACTGCAAGTCACTGGTGAAGATGACAGGACGATCGATTCCCCGCAAGGATGGGACCTAATGAGACTACTAGCCCTTGGAGGACAGATGTAATTATTTAACACGTCCCATCCTTTTTGTCTCCAATACGAGCTGGATAATGTGGACTGGTGCCCGGCTCGACATGACTTCCTAGGGCTTGTTTGCGGATCTCCGTACCAGAAGATGAACACGTCGATATACCACGAGGCTTGTGAAGGAACAAATATGGAAAAAGCTGGTGACGACCAGATAAACTTTACAAAGTGCTCCGCCCAGCGTGCGAGCTGTGAAAAAGCAAACCATCAATTTCGCAGATTGTTTCGCTCACAGCTAAAGTGCTCTTAGTGAGGGATCGGATAAATCAGCACAGCTTGTGAGAAGTTCCCATGACGGGAACGTATTCCACCCGTGATGCTCCCTAGGATCATCATATCTCAACAATAGGAATCGACGCTTAAGTGCGCCTCACCCGAGGACAGCTGACCTACCTCAGCATCTACGTCTCCCGTTAAAATCACAATATTACCACGATTCTTTTGGCAGATTACTTCCTTTACACCTGGGCTGCAATGTTTAAGGGCGCAAGGCGAAACAACAAACAAATCACGAATATCGAGAGAGTGGTTCCTTAATTTGCATAAACTCTGAGTTTTATTGCACACAGCCGACTGTGTGCTGGGATCCAGTAAAGTAGCGCCGCTTCAGCTCTCTAGCTGAGAGCCACAGCATTAGCAACAGGACCAAAAACATCCTTTGAGACTTCAGATAAACGTAATTGCATCTTTATGGAAGGACCGGAGTCGGCCGTCAATCAGACTAGGGAACTGGAGTGCTGCGTGCATGTATCGTCGTGTGAATAAATTACTACATACAATCTTTGCACACATCATCGCTAATTTTTAATTTGGTGAATATTTCACTTTCTGTAACCTGAAAACACTCCTGATGGCAAGCTGCTTTGTTCTGTTTCCCTTTGCCAAGTGTCCCGATTAATGGCAAGTTAAAAATTTCAAGATTTTGAAAATTGATATTGGTCTCAGTTCAGACTGACGCTTGCATAAGGCCTTGATCCAAATCAATCAATGATGAGTTAAACATCAATACTTTACGAAGAAAGTGATGGGACCAACCATAGCTGCGCTTTCAGACCCCTTAAAAATAGAGTTACCACATCTTGCTTCGCGACAACTTCTTCTATGCACACAAACGTTCTCACGACAAATTCACGACTGGGATGCCGCTACATCCCCTTATCAATCAGGAACATATAATTGCTATCTGACTGACTACTTGTGATCTCGAACTTGAATGTACAACGGTGAAGTATCCCATGGGTTCCGTCTAATCTTGATTACTTTCTGCAGCTCGTGAGTGTCCTTGACCCAATGATGGTTCGTAATTTTGATTTCGCTACGGAGCAATTACAATTCTTAATGCAATGAGTTATTACAGAAATAATCCAAGACTCTTACTACCGGATGTTGAGGACTAATAAGAAGCCAAGCGACAGAAAAAACTGTCAAAAGGAGCATGGCGCACAAGTTATTACGATTTATTCACTTCAATACATAATGAGCGAAACCACATAGGGAGAGGAGTGGAAAAAGAAAAAAAGCATTAAACTGTATTATAGAGGCCGATAGTATCACAGTTCCAACGTGCCCGTATTACCAAAAGATGTATCCGGCTGAAACGAAAAAGCACTTATGTTGGACACACAAGCACATAACCCAAATCGTTGAATTCATAATTCCAGTCCATTGTCATTTCACGGATGATCACATTCGGGATGACCTTGGGGGAAAGAAGCAAAACCACGAATTCAGAATAGGACAGAAGAAACATAAACTATTCGTTTAGCCCACCGTGGTAGTGCCTGTGTTCGAAAGAATTTTACTGAGCCTAGATCCAAATAGCAAACGCCCAAGTCCCGTCATAAACTGACCACTAACGACAACAACGAGGTTACGGCTTTTTCGCCGTATCCATTAGTAGTGATAGGACTATACACTACGGAGAGCAGAATGAGCCCCATTGGTATGCGACTGTTACTGAAAGAGAACTGACTAAATGTACAACAAGTCAACACAACACTTGCATTTAACATGGACGGCTGTGTTGTGAACAAAACAATATGGCTTCAGAGGTGGAAATGAGATATCAGTTTTAACCTGTACCAAGATCCAGTGATCAGGTTGTACAGCTACTTTAGGTGCCTTGTAAGGAGTCATCAGCACTTTCCGTTAACTATATTATCGTTTGTTCCGATGCGTCTTAGTTGTGTTCCAGGAATATTAGTGACAAGTATTCATTGATGCGCATCCAGCGCTATTTGTGGACCACAGGTCGTTATGAATCAGAAGCTATTTACAACGAAATAACTTAATCATGCTAGGGTGAAAAATACAACCGAGTAGGTTTGATTAGATTCTAAAGTGAAAATTCGTCAGTCATGAATTCGAATATACAAATGCAATCCATGGTTTAAATCCTCGTGAGCTCTGTCGGTCGGGTAAACAGACCAAGACGGAATGCATCCGATAATACTGAGGTACACATCGGGTAAATGTTTGACCGTTCGCCCCCTGATTCGGCTCCCAATTGAAGTGCAGCAAATAGAAAAGTAACTGACAACTACTAACGAATCAGAAAAAACAGCTGCGCACAATGCTTCCATAATTGTCGTTGATGAGATCAGATTTGTTAATATTAAAGAAAGAGCAGTCCGATTGTTAGTACCACACAGATGATTTACAGTCTCAGCAGTTCTATAATGGAATCAACGAACGGAGAAAAAGCAAATCTGATCTGGCTAGATGTTTCTGACTTCTAAGTAGCATTTCAATCTCATTGAATTTCTTCTTAGATATTCAAATTACAAGTTTACTACGATGATCTCGTGCGATAATGAATCACATGAGGAAAACTCCATGCCAGCTCAATAAAGTACCATGCATAGGGCGTTGGGAGAGCGACTGGTACGAGAAGATTCGACTGGAACATGACCGATGATTTTACGTGTTTCTTCTCTAAGAAACACAAAAGCTCAATAAGCAGGATCCACGTCAATGAGGAACGCCATTCAGGGTGTCTAACCAAAAACCTCAGTCAGGAAAGGAGGTACACTAACGGGATACAATACTGAAGCTACTTCTAATATCCGTATATAAAGACCGCCAAATTTCTCTTTCCAATTCTGTACGGCAGGCGCGTGAAGAGCATGGAAAAGTTAACGATCAGCAAATATACGTAGAATATATTTGGTCAATTAAATACAATGCAAAGCTGTTTTCCCGATCACAATGCGGTTATCCGCATACGATGGAAAACTCATCACTGATCACCCGATCTTTCCACCAGACTCAAGCAATGTCTCGGCGAGATCAGGAGAAGAACAGAAAAAAATCATTTACTTGAAGAAAAAAAAACTGTGAAAGCATTGTTCATCTATTACCTGTAACCCGGTCCGGGTCGGGATCAAGTGAAGAGATAGAAGCTTCGTCTGACCCGGAGTTAACGATCCCAGTTTACGCGTAATCAGCCCGGTCCACATGAGCGCTGGTAGTCGAGGTATCGTCCAGGATAGAAAGTGACCTTCAGTCGGTTCATTCCCTTTCGTTGACTTGGCTGAATCAGGAAATACTACCGTTTCCAAGTCGAGCAAAAGTTCCAAAGCGTTTATGCTGCAGACACAGGGATGAAAGGAGAAATAAACACATATCGATTCTGTTCGGGTAATTTAATGGAATGTTAATATAGCATGCAAGTGGCACTGCCATCTCACAACACGAAAAATAGTGGTAATATTATTATGCATCTAACATTAGGGTATTGCTAAACTCCCGAGCGCGACTAAGTACACCATGTAGACCTTAATCGTCCACTTTATTGTACCGCTGTTTGCTGACAGCTAACACTATCATGCAGTCAAGAAGAAATTAAAGAAAAGCACAGAATGCGAGAAGTAAGCACAAGGAGTTATGATGACCTAAATGGAGGAACTAAATGATTCTGACAATTGGTTCTTCTATTGCGATATGCAGACAGAGTGGTTCAAACGCCCATAACAAACAAAATAGATCAAAGACTCATTTACCACATCCGCCGGTCTCTGTGATGTTAAATGGTAAATCGCTGGCGCACAGCTCTTTCCAATACCTGAGTTAATGAAATATAATGTGGATCTGTATCAATCCAAGTTCCAGGGCTAGGGTTCCCGGCCTCCCTTGTCATGTGCCCACTTCATTGCATTCGCGTATGAGGCATGTGATTCAATGCTCCGACCAAATGAATAGATGCACTTAAACGGTGTCGCCTGGTACACACTGATAACATTAATTTGAAGATTGGGCTACCTTTTCAAAAGCATTCGGCCGTAAAATCCCATTTGTGAGCTTGTACTTATCTGGTGCACATTTCGCTCCACCAATTGTTAGGAACATCGAATTAGGGTGTTGGTGGGACAGTGTGCGGATAGTTCCAGCGGCATAAGCAAACCCTAGTTGTGCAGTATGGTTGGAACGGTATTCTTCTCGGCCTCTGCGCGAGCCAACCTTCAGCTGGAGGCTTACATATCAGGGAAATTTATCGACTCCCGTGGCACCGTGGGTTTTTCGCTGAAAATAAGACAAGTGTGAAGACCACGGAGATTCACAATCCGACGATGACAAAATCAGAGCTACTGTGAACAGCAGAGTGTTGCTAACTGGAGATGCGACCAATAAAGTTCAGCGTTTTCCGGGGACCAACGGTTAATAATGATGCCGTTGTTGGGTATCTCGACAAACAACAACCCGTGCAGATTTTTCGAACGATATACAGAATACAACAAGGTGGGTTTCAACTGTCTGCGACGGCAAAATTTGTGCATACGAACCACCTACAAGCACTACGGTCCGTGTAACATGAAACTTTTGCAAAAGAAAAAATTTCCAGTGAGACAATCATGCATCGGTAACAAAAAACAGCACGAAGATTAATCATCACCACCACAATCGTTCAGCGTTTAACAACAAGGCAAGCCCCAGAGTTACACGGTTCTATTAAAAGATTGAATATCCAAGGGGAACAGGGAGTAGACCTACACAGGCGGGAAGAGATAAGACGCTGCTGCAGCCAACACACGGAACACAGTCTAACTGTACAAACGCACTCTTTCGCTCATTCTGATTCCAGAAAAATGACAACAGTCGTCACTGTTCACGGTTCACCGCCATATCCTTTAGTGTCTGCAGTCAGCTAGTTGACTAGTCTTTCGGACCCCAAACACGAAGGCGTGAGACACCTGTTTTACCTAAGTTCGTCGTACATGAACAGTTCACCGTATACCCTCACGCGACCATAGGTATGGGAGTACAATGCTCGCAACAGGTTTTCGAACTTCATGGGCATACCCTTCCGATGGAGAGCAATGGATAGCACTGTCCGATCCACTGATTCGAACGCGCCTTTGAAGTCCACAAAGACTAAGATCGTAGGGCGGCGGTGCGTGTGGCGTGTTTGGAATATCTCTCGAAGAGTGAATATTTGGTCGATGCAACCTCGACCTAGCCGAAATCCGCCTGCTGTTCGCGGATATTACTCTTGCGAATCGGTGTCAAACGGCGCACCATTATCGAAGCTAACACCTTAGCAACTATCGGAATTAAACGAATCCCACGGTGATTGCTGCAGTCACTCCGTGTGCCCTTCTTCAACATGGGCACAATCAGTGATTCACCCCACGATAACGGAATACGTTCCTTGTTCCAATTATCATGAATCAAGGAGGTAAGTGATTTCACCAGAGCTTCCCCGCCCAATTTGAAAAGAACTGCGGGAAGGTCGTCGGGACTGGCTGCTTTCCCTTCTTCAGTAGCCGAATATTCGACTGTACTTCCACTTCCGTTGGGGGATCAAGTGACACCACCCAAAGGTTCGCAGCTCCAGACCTCGGACTAGATAAGTTAGCGTGTGGCCAACGAGCCTGATCTCTGAAGTGCTCAGCCCAACGTTCTAGCTTTTGTTGTCTAACATGAATGAGCTCTCCATTCCTATTGCACACGACTTCACTAACCGAAGTTTGCCGCTCACCGCTGTCGCGTATATGCTTAAGCAGTCTTTGACTGTTAACTGGAGCGGCCGATTCCTCCATCTCTTCGGCTACCTTAACCCACCACTTCCCACGGTCATTCTTAAGACTTATAGTCACTTGACGCTGCAGCTATTGACGCGTCCTATTCGCTTCCTTGCAGTTAAGCAGCTGGCGTTTTTGCTCCATTGGACCCAGCGACCCTTGCGAAATCTAGTGTCTTTGATGAACGCTAGATCTAGGACCACAGGCGAAATCTGCTGTCAAATGCATAGCCTGCTTAACTTGATCCCACTAATCGTCTACACTGCTGCTCGTTGTAGTTCTTAGTTCCTCGAACAGTTTCTGCTCATAGCTGTTGCGAACGGCCGAATCAGACACGTTCGACAACCAATCGGGTTTGTGGCCTGTGTCGATGGCCGTTGAGCTGCAGTAAAATCACATTAAAACTAACCCATGGTCCGATTCGACGTACGTGGTCCAGTATGATCTACAGTTCTGGACAGAACCGCGCCAACGGTAGCTAACTCCGATATGGTCAATCTGACTCAAAGTACCTGTCGAGTTAGAGTGCCATGTCACTATGCACTGTGCGACGCGAACTGTGTCGGAAATTCGTACTAGATAGGAAGAAGCGATTGTCTGCACAAAACTGGAGAAGTTCACGTCAGCTGTTCACTAAGCAATTTAGGCACATCGCCCACGTAAGCAGGCTTCGATGCACTGAGTTTTCCAATTTGTGCATTAAAATCACTTTCCACCACTACAACGTCATAGCGTTCAGTCATTCAAGCAAGAGTGACGAGGTCATCGTAAAACTCGTCTTTTTGCATGTGTGCGGCAGTCTGTTGGGGAGTATACGGAGATGTGAAATGAAGTGCGCTTTGCAATACTATCCTTTCCGACGGCGGGGATGTATCCCAAGCCTTGGCCAAACTAAAACCATGGGATTCGCTGTAGTGTGAAGTTACGCACAGTCTTAGCATGTTAAATATAGTAGGGATCCCGATAGCGAAGGAAGGTTTAAAATGAAGAATAATGGGCAGTTTGGTTTGGCAGATCCAATGACAATAACAATGGTAATGCTGCCACTACTAATAATAGTAATTGAATACAATAAGGAGATGCATACCTGTGATTGGATAGTTCAATTCGTATTTCGAATGGCCTCTCTACAGTAACCGTGGGTGGTATTTCAACAGACTTGAGTCGCATATCGGTCTTGTTTGGAATCTGCAAACATGGTCGGAAGTTGAAAATACGAATTGAGTTCTGAATAACGTGATTGCAAACAAACAACCACTATCGCAAAAATAAACCCGATATCTATTTGTGTGAACTAAAGAGATAACTTGGAAATGTAACCGTCACTTCGCTTCTCTGTCGCACCACATGGCAGTATCCAAGTGATCTGTGTCCACCAATGTAAATTCGACTTTCTATTGCGGCTACTGATGAGGATGGTGTGATTCAGTAATCGTTGTATATGACATGCACCCTTTATTTTCATTTTCTTTTTACCGCTTGCTCTTTAAGATGCTTACCCACATAGCGAGTTCAAGGGGATGAAGATATATACCGGCTTTTGTTTATGAGATATATGAACGAAGAGGAGCTTGGGTCATGGATATGAACTATCCTCACCAAGCAAGGTAACAACAACGTGAGTGGAATATCCAAGTAGTTTCTTGGTTCTCCAAGTCGGGGGTTGATCTGAGTCAGCAGCTCAGTCCGAAAAACGAGTGGAAGAATAATTGATCCAAGTAGATGGGCTTTCACTCAGCTATACACCGCTGCCTTGCGGTCAGGTTCTTGGATCAATTATTCTTCCACTCGTTTTTCGGACTGAGCTGCTGACTCAGATCAACCCCCGACTTGGAGAACCAAGAAACTNATATTTGGCTTGAGATAAGCCATCCTGTACAGCTCGTTGGGTCATGGAGGCACGCTAGTCGTCACATAACGTCAAGGGGCGGTTTCGTTGTGACTGAAACATGTGAAGGCAGATATGTTACAGGTATCCAGATTAACCCAATGTTCAAGTGATTTGCACACACATGTACCCGATGCAAAACGCACCGATAAAAGGAAAACTTACTACCGTTAAATTATACATTACAACTGGTCTACGGGATAAAACACGTAATCAGTATGACCTCAAACACGTTTTTATTTTCAATGCCCAACTGATATAGACATAAGTACTGGTTTAAGAGAAACAATGCAGGCAGCCGAATATGTGGTTATGTATAGACACATTGTCTTACGTAATCATATATCCTAAGATAACATCATATTAGGCACCATATCACTGCAAGAAACATTAACTATAATTTGCATTAGGTGTCTAATGAACAGATACTTATAAGAAATCGAGGAACAGCGGTTGATCGTTTCCCGCGAGACATCTATCAAACGTCAACGCCTGCAACAGTGTGCCTGAACGGTACCCTTCAGAGGGCCATCTGTCTAGACTTCAAAATCAGACGTCCTTTTCACAATAGGAGGATGCTCCCCGTGACGCCCCATACTCCATCTGCCCACCGCAAGAGAGACGCTTCAACATTCCTCGAAGATCAACCACCGAAAGTTTCGTACCAACCGGGATAACGGTTTCTGCTCCTGTGCTACTTAAACGAATGGGCCAATCCTCCAAATTTCAGTCCTTGGTTGAAGTTGAGCTCATCAACTGTATGTTCGTGTCAAGCTTTCTAAAAGCACGGAAGGAAATGTCTTTACGAAAACTGGCTCCGGTGAGCGATGTTCTAACGAAACAACCAAAATCCTCTCATGAGTCAGAAATCCCCCCCCCCGCCACAACACACAAACCCAATTCCGTAGATGATCTGACAGAACATCCTAGAGACGAGTCATGCACAGTGACGCTTCCAACATATTTACGCGGCAACAAAGAACTCACGCATACGGTTTGCGAAACAGAGAAGCTTGAGTCAATTTCTCTTACACCCCTCGGTAATACATTCTTAGATGTACCTGTACATTAACATTGTGACCGACACTCTTCCTCAGCGGAGAAGAATACCGCGCCGATCGACCCTAAATTTCATTTATTCTTGCCTGTATATCTGTTACACGATAGTCCTTTTTTACTTCAGCACCTGTACGATTTTACTAGTTGAGTAAAGCGTATAATTCTGAGTCGTCATCTCAATTCACTGCCGTACTTTCCATTGTTGTATCCAAACGTTTACACACCAATCCTTAACCGAACTCTGATACGATATGCTTCATGGTTTCGACATGCCACGCCACAATGATTTGGAGAGGTTCCAAGTCGATAATCTCAAAGACAGTACATGCGAGGCTGGACGTTGACACTTGTGCACCAACTTAGTTCGATTCAATATTTGTGCCATCGATACTGTATTCAAAATGTTTGTTTCGTGAGACAGGAAGGGCGGAGCACTACACTTTTCAGAAAACGAAGTCTTCGTGGCGAAAAGATACCATTTGGTGCAGTAATGGGTCACTTACCGGATTTGGGTCACCGAGCTGACCCCGTGCGTTCCGGTCTGATCAAACGAGGCAAAACCGGAATTTGTTCAAATTTGCTTAACGGGTCGGTTTTGTTGATCGCGTGCCAAGGCGGTGATTCTGCAAGTGGGGCTACCTTATGACATTGTTACGCTTCTTTCGACAGGTTAAGATAGTTTTGAACAGTTTTACAAGTACTGATTACGAATAACCAAGCGTCCCATGCTCTATGTTTAGACGCTTCTAATAAAACACATAAATGGTTATCTAACCGACAACCATTTTAAAATCTTAATTACCTTAAAGGCTTGAACTGTTATGTGCATTAAGCAATGTTGCACAATGCTTTCTTCCGACAAATGGTTGACTGGTTCATACACCGATGGATGATATTCGTACTATCTATACTTTTCTTTTTTGCCTCATACTTAATTGCTTTCATGCAGCAGGAACCTCTTTCGCACACAGTCAATAAAAAGCGTGAGTTAATCCGGGACAACAAAGGAACCAAATCACAGTATTTTTTGCACCTTAAGAACTTCATGAGGTACTTAACTGCTTCTACTTTACAAGACTGTCTCCTATTGGAAAATAAATCTCTAACGCAGAATCATCCACGACCGTGCACTTGAGTTGTAGGCAAAAGCGAGACACATCGCCATCCAGTTTTGCTTTTAGTGACGGCAACCGTAAATCGATCGTGGACTCAGGTGCAAGGCGGCCCAAGAGCCAACAATTAAGTTGGATATTTCTGACCAATAGTCAGACGCTTTGATTCAAACAGCTGATTGGTTACTTCCGAGGTGACCTGAATTAAGGCACAAGGCGACAGTGGATTTTTGAGGGCCAGTAGGAACAAAATTGCACATTGAAATCAGTTTTCAGTTTGATCAAACATTGACCTCAATTTTTTACGTCTTTTTAATTCTTTCGTTAACAAAGTCATCAGGAACCATTCCGAAGCCAACAGAGGGCTGACAAATGGGAAAGTTGACCATGGGATGAGAAGATTCGAAACCGCGATCTTCACATTCGAACGCCAAGACCTTATCCGGTCTTTGATGCCACCGCCGAGCAGCATCTACTCGATAATGAAGGCAGTCAGAGTAATAAACAAAACCGATTCAGAGGTTTCAATAAGAAACCGTAGGTTACGAGGACGTTTGAATGCAAGAAAACAAGACTGTGACACTCAGCTTTGTTATGGGATGTCTGCAAACTTGCAGTGGGAGGGGTCCGTAGTTCTAAATAGACCTCATTGGAGAAACTAACTGGTTACGATGTCCATAATTTTATGCCACGTCATGGACTGGTCAACTGTCATGGGGAACAAGGAACGTCAACAGAACAAGAAAAGCATTACGACAGCACTTTCTGCGTGTATAAAACATGCACACGCGACGGTGGCTTTTCGAATTCGTAAAATCTAAAAATTGTTTTCTATCCACTAGAAGAACGAAAATATACTGTCAGTTGGCAGGTATTTCTTTCAAATGATGTAGTAGATAGTTAACGGCTGTGACACGGATTAGAATCCGCAGTGATATGCCCGATCGACGGGACGTAGGCACATGGAGTGTGTGGTCCTCACTTTAAAGCCTGGCAATCCAGATGGTTTGTCGTTTGGCACGAACTATCCGCAGCAAATCTGAGTTTGGCACGAATGTTAAACCTCAGACACCGCCTATTCCTTTTACCCTTAGTGTCGTCATGCCTCTTCCCTTCCAGTCCTCACGCTAATCTACAATTAACGAATGAACAAAATCAGGAGTGATGTACCGGTTCTGAAGTGAATATTTTTCCAAACGTCCCTTTTTCAGCATAACATTAAAATACAGAGGAGACTACAATTGAGGCACAACAGACGTATTCTTCTAAACAGGCACAGCCATCAAAAAGTCGCATTTTGTTCAAAAAACGCGTTTAGATACAAAGAGTGTGACAAGAACTTGGGGTTGTTGGACAGGGAGCGGATGGAGGAAACGTATGCCTGATGAGACAAAACAAGCTAGCAGCGGCAGACATCTCTCTCTCTCTCTGTCAGCCTCATCACATCGCCCCAGATTCTTCGCTAGAAACGACGACCAGCAGTCCGCATTATAGAGTGATGATAATTCAACAGAGATATTATCATCGACCAAAGGACCATATGGGACCATATGGAATAAATAAGTAAACGAATGCACGCCCTCTGGTTAGTGCGAATATGGTACAGGTGAGAAAGCACAGTTTCAGTCACATTACGATATTCTCACCTCAATAGGAACAGTTTATTGTATAAGAACAATGATCCAAAATACAAAGCTCCAAATGTCCGAGGTGAGCAGGTGCATGGTTTGCAAAGAGAAATAGCGGCCCAGGAACATGACAAGGAATCCATGGAAATATGAACACCGGTAACTGAAACCATACGGAGAAATATGAAGAGATAGAGGAAGACAGGATAAGAAATATCGGCCATATGTCCGAGAAATGACAGACTCACAAGCCTATATCGTCATGATCGTCTACCAGGTGATTTGTCACGGGATGAATTCGAGGGTGGCCGGTTGGAACTGGATTCATTCTGAGCCAAACGAGCTGCACGCGACATTTCGGCATTTATCCGAGCATTACGTGCCGCTTCCGCAGCTGCTTTATCTAGCTCCTCGTCTTCGTCAGTATCCTCCGCGTTCTGCAATTTTTCTCTGGCCATCTTTGCGGCGAGGAACTCGTTGTAGTGCGCTCTACGCTTCTCTCGAAAGGCCTTTTGATGTGCAGCCTCCGCGGTGTCCAGCAGTTCTAGTTCTCTGATTGCACGGGGCTGTGGAAACAGAAACTAGATAATCTACCCCGCAGTTATGGACTTGTTCATCATAGACGAAAAAATGAAAGTGGAACTCATTTAAAACCGAACATCACAAATGTTATTTCATTCAATACTCCGTTAGAAACTTCCAGTGGAGATTTCTTTAATCCGGTACTAATGGAAGCCTTGACGGCCACGGAGTAGACCCTTCCCAGTCGGCTCACTTAGCAACCAGGGGATAAAAATATACGATCCTGTAAATGAATCCATTTCAACAAATGGCTTATAAAGTAAAAAGTTGCTTATAAGAAAGCAGTTAGAGTTGGTTCAGAAATGCAGACTTTGGTTTATAAAAATTGAGGATGGATGAGCAATCTTAGACTAGAGGTGAGTATTCAGATGAAGTACAATCTGAACTCACAACAATGAGTGCACTAAGACGTGTCGTGACGGTTTGCGTCTCTGCATAACGATCTATTCAGGATGAACGCTAGTCCAAGATTCAGGGTCACAGCTGGCGGGTTTCCCTTTCCAGGCCTTAGCGGCTATGGGGCATACTCCTTTAACTATATCCATGCTTTAAACATACAATAAAAAACCGAAGACAGGATCATGCCAAGGTCAGTGAGTAAAGCCCTGACAAAGTAATCTCCAGATCTTCCAAGTTGGGTTTGATTTAATATGAATAATAAGTGTCCTAAGTAGACATTTCTATTTAACCACTTCTAACTGCCCTGAAGACCAGTACTTGTCGGAACCAAAGGCTTCCGCTAAGAATCCCAAACGTACTCCTGCTTTACGAATGGACTTCCTAGCAGTACCCGTCTACTGTTTCCCATGAGTTACATGTCTATAAATAATTCTATTCTATGCCGTTCCTTGCACAGTATAATCAAGACCACGTCGCCCATTACACCGAATGAGATGGGTTATTATGAGTATCCCACCCATCACAGTTTCTCTTCTTTTATCCAACCTGCCTTCTATTTCCAAATGTCCCCCTTTTCCTTCTGCCTACTGATGATTCTCGCACTGAGAACGCCGCATACAAGTAACCGTTCTGCCAAACAGTGTGGTAAATTATTTTCAGCTCAAACTTTATCAAGTTCCGTCAGCCTCTGAATCTTGACTCCTTAAAAGTGGGCATCCTCGTGCAGGTTAGTTAACAGGCGCGCTTGACGCTCCCTGCAAACTGATGTCTTCTGCGTCAGCGAAAGTCAAATTCAGCGTAATTTAAGATATTTCCTACGAACGTCAGGAGACGGAGCAGCTGGAGCTGCGGGTTCAAGCAGCGAAGGAATAGTTTTGACTGACAAGGCTGAAGTGGACCTTACAGATGGCATCTCGGTCAACAGTTGTTTATGCCCCGTAGGAACCCGAAGGACACCTTCTGTTTGAATGAGCTTGCACCGGCTTGCGTGCCTCGATGACCTGACGAAGCAGCCTACCGATAATTCAGATTAACGGTTCATTTGCACGGGCAACTTAAGCGAAAAAATGAATGGAAGAACAATAGATCCAACTAGATGGGCTTTCACACAGCCAATGGCAGACGGAGTGTGGAAAGGTTACCGCTGGAACCGAAGGTCCTGGCTATGAAATCTAACCGCAATAAAGCACAGTGGCTGGGAAACCTAAAATACTTCTAAAAAACCTAAACCAACAGAACAAACAAAACAAATTAACTAAGCTATCACACGTAGTGCAAAATAGTCAGGACCGGGCGAGCCACTACTTCGATCGGGGAGCGTAGTGACAAGCGTAGACCTGCCTCGAATTCGAGTGCTGCAATAACGCTCCACAGCCAAGTCCTCAACGGAAGAAAAACCACTGGATATAACTGTGTTTACTTCCACAGCCGAGACATTATCGTTCAATACGCAGCTAACAAGGTGGGTGAAACAGTACACAATCGCTGGTTCCCCTCCGCTCAGCACCAAATTACGCACGGCTGTCGTCCAGTACTGTAACAGAACTTTACATTCTGAAGGTGCAAAGCACATACCAAACCGAGTAATCGATCGCGACAGTCTATCTTGTGCGCATTATACATGGTCCGCAGACTCCAAAAGGCACAACGTCATCTGCGTAATCTAGGTTGCATAGCTTCTCTCCACTTCCCAGTTCGACTCCTACATCCCGGAGACCTCCTAAAGCATCTTCCATCACCTCGTCCATGACGAAGTCGAACAAGAATGGAGAGATGGGACACCCTTGTCGAACGCCACTGGTCGTTTTGAATGAACGTGACAGTTCACCGCGTACCCTAACGCGACCATAGGTATGCGAGTACAATGCTCGCAACAGGTTCACAAACTTCGTTGGCATACCCTTCCGGTGGAGAGCACTGAGTAGTGCTCGTCGATCCAAGGAGTCGAAAGCACCTCCCAAGTCCAGAAAAA